>PVJO010005954.1:0-93601 GCA_004026905.1 Hystrix cristata
AGCACTGGATCAAGAACAGGCAAAGCAGAAACCATCCAAGTCACACCACGGGCCTAGCAGACAATGACTGCATGGCTCGAGAGGCCACCAGCTGCCAAGTTACACACCAAGCAGGCACAGAGGCTGGGCCTGGACCTGACCGTGCTGAGCGCTCCTTCCATTCTGCCACACACAGCCGCTTTCCATCCTTTTGGTTAGGAACCAATGACCCTTTCCCTGGCCCTGAAGCAGCTTGCTGACAGCAATCTCCAGCACATAACCACGCTCTCTTCTTGTCTGCTGTGCCCATCCAACTCGGGCCCTCCACCCACCTGGGAAGGCCCAGGGCTGGAGCCACAGGATCTTCCGTCTGTCACCCAACACAGCACCTTGTCCACAGTAGAAACCCCAAAATAGTTATTTGCAATAATGACTAAATGGCAATTGAGCTGCAAATTATACCTCTGAGGAACCCTTTACTTGGAAAACGAGTGGTATTTGTACTGATCTTTTATATCATAGTTTTGATCAAGATATTATCATCTCAGGGCTGGGAGTGGATCTCACTGATACAGCACTTGCTTAGCACCGATGAGACCTGGGGCTTAATACCCCAACACACACACATACACATGCACATGCACACATGCATGCATGCAGTGGCATTGCAACAAATTAGAAGCCTTACTTACCTTCTCTAAAGAGACCCCAAAGAGTCGGTGAGCTAGCAGCTTGCCTGCCTGTATGGCCACAGGAGTGAGCTCTGGCTTCCCCTCCAGAATGTCCCCAACAGCACAGACATGGGGCACACTGGTCTGCTCCACATCACTGACTGGTATTTTACCACTCCTAGTAGGGTTGGAAAAGGGAAATATTGTATTATGACCAACAGTACTGCTCACGACCACTATTCCAAAAGACAAGAGGCCTTCGTCTATGGAATTCCTGTACCCTGAGTTATCAGTGGTCTGCAGAATGAATGGCTTAAGACAGCAGGGCTTTCTGCAGCACCAACAGAAAATGTCTCTCTGGTGAAACCAGGCACACTTCTTGGATGCCCGGGATTAACGTGACTTCTCCCACAGTCACCCTTGAGCTTGGGAATTTTCTCCTTGCCTGACCAAAGACATAATAAATATTCACACATAGTGAGTGGATACACTTCCCCAACTATGTTTTAAAGTCTCTGTGAGTGTATGAGCTCTTTAAGGCACACAGTGAGAGTTACTGATTGGTTGGTTAACTGCAGAGTTGGTGCAGAATTTATTGTAAGACCAACTGAGAGCATTAAAATCTTGTATCTCAGTAATGAACTGAGGATTTCTAAGTGATGACTTGCAGTGAAAACCCTATTTTGTGCAGCAGCAGCGCAGTCCCCACACACGGACTGCTCGTTGACATTGACATCAATTTTCTCCCAGCTGATTTTCCTCATACAGGAGTCATGACCAGTTGCTATCAGGACCTGTATTTACAGAGAGGAAAACAAATTACCCACCTCAGGAGCAAGAGAAGGGACATCACCACGGATCCTTCCAACATTAAAAGGGCAGTAATTAAATATTATGGGTAAACTATGCCAGTAATTTGGACAGCGTAGGTGAGAGTCCTTGAAAGATACAACCTACCGATCTTGCACACATGGGTCTGAATTAGCCTATGTTGAAGCTGGTTCGTGCCCCTCGAAATGTACATGCTGAAGTTCTAACCCAGCATCTCAGGCTGTGACAGGGTTTGGGGACAGGGCCTACACACTAGAAAGCATACAAAGGCTGGATGAGGTCCCTATGTTTTGGAAAGTGTCCCCCACAAGGTCTTCTGCTACAGGCCTGCTCCCAGAGCCTTTGGAGGTGGGCCCCACTGTGCATAAGTTAGCCCTGGGGCTGCTCTCCACAGGGACTGTGGGACTCTTGTCTCTTCCCACACCCCTCCCCACACTTCTCAGCTGCCATGAGTTGAGCGTGTTCTCCCGCTCTGATGGCTGCCTTGCCACAGGCCCCGAAGCAAGTGACCAGAGACAGAAACCTTCAAGACTGTGAGCTGAGATGACCCTTTCCTCTTCTGAAGATGACTCCCTCAGCTATTCTGTTATAGAGATGGAAAACTGATGAGCACAGTCCTCACCCAATATGAGTAAAAGCCTTCTAAAGGAAGGAGACACAGCCACAGCTGACAGTCAGGCAGAGGCAACTGTAAGAGGACACACAAAGGTGGCTGTCTGCAAGCTAGGGACAGGATCAGTCCGTGGCCCTGTGGCCCCATTGCATTGTCCTGTGGGGACACCGTACCTCCCGGGAAGCATGGGAAGCTTAGAGAGGAGCAACCTAGCTTCCCACTGTCAGGCCTCATCTCCTAGAGCAGCGGCAGCAAACCTACACCGTGTGTGCCACAGTGGGCCGTCTCTATCCTTGAAAGTTCTGAAAGGTTCGCCATTACTGCACTACAGGTTCTGCCACCTCCCAAGCTGGGGACCAGGCTGCTCATACAGGGGCTTTGAGGAGATGTTTAAGACCTAAAGCTTGGCACAGCCCTAGCAAGCCAACACAGCCTTTATCCAATAATGAAACTGCATTTGCAATTTATAGAGTTCCATTAGTATGAACTTCAGACCCGGAGGGCTTCTCTGGTTAGTTAAAGAATTCCCGATACTCACAGTAATGTAGATGAATCCTAAAAATATCAACCTGAATAGAAGAAGCCAGACACTGGGGAGCAGAGACTGTCCAAATCTGCTTACTCAGTGGCAAGGACTGGCAAAACCAGTCCGTGGGGGCAGAATTAGAACAGGATGCTCAGGGCAGAAGACTGGGAAGGGGCAGAGGAGAGACACGTGCTGCGGCTGCCACCGCCGAGGAAGCTTGGACGGCATGCAGATGCACACGGTTGGAACCGCCTGAACCATACATCTGAGATCAGTGCATTTGATATGTAGAAGATGCTCCTCATTGCAAAAATAAATAGTTTGTGAACTTTATAGTGATGTATTTGAAAACTCAGGTGAAATGGACTAGGCCCTAAAAAATATACTAGTCAAAAATAACTCAAGAAAAAAGTGGCAGGTAGAGACGCTGTTTGAAGTCTCTGGCAAGCCCCCAGAGATAAATTGCAGTGGCGACCTCTAGGATTTTGGAGAAAGGCTCTGCCATCATCTGCAGACAACTACTCTCCCTTTGGAAAACGGCTCCTGGCCTGCTACTGGGCCTTAGTAGAAACTGAACACTTGGCCAAGGGACAGTGCTGTGGGCTCCCAGACCTTGATTGGGTCTTTCAGTTCTCTGGTGCATAGACAGATGTTCTGCACTCTTCCTGCATTTGGCTTGTGTATGTGAATGTTGTAATTTGTAAGTGTCCTGTATTAAACCTGCTCTCTTGGAAACCACTTACTCCAGAAAAATAACTAATTTGGAAATTGGTGCTGGAGAAGTGGGGTCCTTGCTGTGATGCTGCCTGGCCATGTGGCTTAAAAGCTTTTGGAACTAATTTGGGACGGTTTTGAGAGACTAGCAAAAGAGGCAGCCCTGGAATGTCCTAAACTTATTGTATTAGTTACTTTTCTCTCATTGCTGGGACAAAATACCAGACACCCGAAGTTAGGGGAAGAAAGGTTTATTAGCTCACAGTTTATAGAGCTTTCAGTCCACAAGCAGCTGGGTCTGAGGCAGGGCGGCCTGGCAGACAGGCAGAAGGTGGCCAGGCAAGCAAGGAATGCAAGCTGGTGAGGGTGGTTGCTAACTAACTTCTTCCTGTATTTTATATTTTATCCAGGTTACCTGGCTTTAGGGTGGGCAGTACTCCCACCCTTAACCCTAATACCCTTAGTCCTAGCCTCACATCCTTGATCCCAGAAGAACATGCCAAACCAATCAGTGGGCTAATTTAGTAATCACACACTCTAGATCCAGCCCCACCTATGACCACATGAGGCTTTGGGGAGACATCTAGACACAAACCATAACACTTATTATATGGGAGACTCTTGTCAGAGCCCAGAAAACCAGAGTAACTGATGGAAATGCTGCCAGTTAGGATGAGGCCCGAGAGGCCTCTGTTGAGAAAGACTGTGTTGGCTGCTGGATCCCAGGCAGTATATGTGTGCTTTGGCAGAGGCTGGTCTGAATTTTGCTTGTGTTCGGAGATATTGCCTGGGTGGCAGGAAAATTTCTGCACAGGCTGGTGTCAGGACAGCGGCGTAGTTAGCACGGAGGGCTTCTGGCTGGATCTGTGGTGGAAATCAAGAGCGGAGAGCCAGCAGGATGACTTGAAGTGTTTGGTCAGAGGGGAGCTGTGGATCACAAGGATGAACAGAGGAGAACGTGATTGTGGAGAAGAAACAGGACAATGGAAAAATGACTTAAGGCCTTTGACCAGAAGGGAAGAGTGTATTTGTGGTTTAGGAGCCTTTGGAGCTGGCTTATGGGAAAAGAAAGAGTTAGGAAAGGTTCAGAAATGTCACCTGAAAGAGAAGCCCTGGAAAACCTTAGGCTGTACTTGAGGGAAGATTCCGGTCAGAGCTCAGAAGACCAGAAGGCTGGTAGAAAAGTTGTCGGTACAGACGAGGCTCAGGAGGTTTCTGTGGGGAGGACTACGTTGGCTGTTGGACTTCAAACCATATGTTTTATGGCCTGGAAGGAAGTTTGTCTACATTTTGCTCATGTCCAGAGACTTTGCCTGAGACTGAGATCAAGGGTGGCAGACTGATTAATCTTGCAGAAGAAATTTCAAGGCAGTCTAATGCTGAGGCTGTGGCATGGCTACTGTTCAGGGCTTTTAGCCAGATTTATGTTGAGAATCAAGAGCAAACAGCCCAGGAGAATTATTCAAAACATTGTGAGTTTGGCCAGAAAGGAAGCTCCAGTAAAGTTGTGGCCTGCAAAGATGGAACATGGTAAAAACTGGTCACTAAAAAGACTAGCCAGAAAAAGCCAAATACTTCAGAAGAAGACAATAAGAAAAGATGGCCCAAGGACATCACAAGAAGCAGCAGGACTCCAGCCTTTGCAGCTCAGAGTTGGAAAGGTGAAAGACTTTGCTTTGAGAAGAATGCCCCAGAGCACCATGTTCCAGAATGGCAGCGGCCTAGGGAAGTTGGTACTCAGGATTTGGTTCAGAGAGCCCAGCAATACAGGCACATGACCCCTGACAAGCGAGAAGGAAGCTGGGCTTCTGCTCCAGCTGGTGGCAGACCCTGGAGTCATCCACATGGTGCTGGTTTTAGATTCATGCAGAAAGCAAGAGTTGTGCGGTCAGGAAGGCTTCCACCCAGATTTCAGAAGGAGGCCTGGGCGGCCAGGCAGTGCGCCCCCGAGAGGGCAGTGTGTGAAGCTGTGAGGGTGAAGCCGAAGGTGCACTGGAGACCCCAGAAGTTTGGAGAAGCCAGGAATGTGGATCACCTGAGGAAAACTGCAAGGAGGGAGCAGAACCAGCCCAAGAGAGAAGCGATGGGACCTACCACGACTGGAAGTGCTGTAGGGACAGAGCCACCCAAGCCCCTTGGAGTTCAGACTTCACCACAGATCACCTCTGATGCTGCACATGGAACTACAGGACTTAATGTTTGCCCTGCTGGATTTTGGACTTGCTTTGGTCCTCTTCCTTTGTATCCCCCTATTTATACATTTTGGAATGGAAATGTTTATTTTGTGCCATTGTGTGTTGGAATTGTTTACCTCATTTGTACAGGGGCTCACAGCTAAGAGTTTGCCTTAAATCTCAGAGGAGACTTTATACTTGGACTTTTCAGCAGTGCTGAAACTGCTAAGACTTTGGCTACTCAAAGAGATGGACTAAACACATTTTGCATAAAGGGATGTGCATGAGTCTTTGGGGGGT
This sequence comes from Hystrix cristata, assembly GCA_004026905.1. Taxonomy (NCBI): domain Eukaryota; kingdom Metazoa; phylum Chordata; class Mammalia; order Rodentia; family Hystricidae; genus Hystrix; species Hystrix cristata. The sequence goes on from PVJO010005954.1 coordinate 5,809, forward strand.
CAGGGGCAGATTATTATGGTTTGTTTCTAGATGTCCCCTCAAAGTCTCATGCAGTCATAGGTGGGGCTGGATCTAGAGTGTGTGTTTACTAAATTAGTCTGCCGATCGGTTTGACAGTTCTGCTGGGATCAAGGATATAATGCTAGGGTTAAGGGTGGGAGTGCTACCCACCTTAAGGGCAGGTAACCTGGATAAGATATAAGGGGCAGAAAGAAGCTGCTAAGGCCCCTTGCTTGCTTTGCTGCCTTCTGTCTGTCTGCCATGTCACCCTGCCTTGGATACAGCTGATTGTGGACTTAAACCTTTACAAACTGTGAGCTAAATAAATCTTTCATCTTTAACTTTGGGTGTCAGGTATTTTGTCTCAGCAATGAGAAAAGTAACTGAGACATATACTAATAAAAAATAACTCAAGAAAAAAATACAAAACCTTAAAGCTCCTTTATGAGTCACTGTTCAAATATAACTCCATAGAAAATCCCAGGTCTAGGTGGTTACATCAGTTAATTTTAACATACCTACAAATGAATTCTAATATTGCATAGATATGGCCAGAGAAGAGAACTGAAGAATCATAATCCCAACTTCTTCCTCAAGCAAGAACAACCTTGATACTTAAACCTGAAGAGTTCAATGTGTGAAAGGAAAATTAAAAGCTGATGTAATTCATAAATATAGAAACAAAAGATCTAAGTGACTAAATGTAACCAAGCTGGGTTTATACCAGGGATACATAGCTGACTAGAAAATCAGCATGATTCAATACATTGATGTGATAAAATATGATCCTCAATACCCATAAAAGAAACTGCACAGTTACGACTGCACAGCCATTCATAATTTCAAAAGAAATAAAAAATGCGAACAAAAATTAGAAAAGTCTCTCCTTAACTGGTCATCTACTAAAAGCCTAAAGAAAACGTTACTGTTTAATAATGAAACTGCTGAAAACGTCCCTTTTGACGTTGAGAACAAGACAAGAATGCTTATTGCCATTTCTTCTCAACACTGTACGGGAAGCCCTAGCTAGCGTGCCTGTGCAGGAAAAAGAGAATTACAGTAGAAGGGAGGAGATAGAACTGTTATTATTTGCAAATAATATAAGTGTGCACAGAAGAAATTCAAAATAATGTATAGATTAATTATTAAATAAGAGTTTAGCAAACTACTGACTACTAAATCAAAGCATAAAAATCAGCTTTTCTATCCGCCATCAACAATTAAAGACATTTTTTCAAAAAATACTTTTTGTAACTATCTATAAATACAAGAATAACCCAGAATAAACCTAGCAGATGTTCTCTTCAACTCTATAGAATAATAATTATTAACTTTGTTGGGAATGGGAAGTAAAGAAGACCTAAGTCAGATACATGATGTTCACAGATTGGAAGATCAGCTACTACAAAGAAGTCAGCGATTTCCAACCACTGTATATATCCAATGCAATCCTAATCCAAATCTCAACAGGGTTGGGTTTTCTTTTTTTTTAATGTGTTTTTTGATCTTCTACATTACGTTTATACTTTTTAAGTAAAAAAAAAAGTATGTGTGTAAAGAGTATATAAAAATAAACATATGGTTCCTGTCAAAACTGTAATCATAAAACAATTGCTGGCATCTGATAAATGCCAGTCTGTTCCCACTGTTTCAAGATTTCAAATTGTTTTGCAAAAGAACAGATGTAGGCGGGTACAGTGGTGCACGCCTATGCTCCCAGCATCTCTGGAAGCGGTAGTGTAGGAACGCAAGTTCAAGGCCAGCCTGCGCAAAGGAACGAGACCCTCTCTCAAAGTAAAAAAGGCTGGGGCGTAACTCAGCGGTAAGGGCACCTGCCCAGCACGAGCAAGACCCTGTGTTCAATCCCCAGTACCAAAAAAGAAATGTATTGGTTTTTAATTATAAAACATACTCAATACTTACTGCAAACACTTTCAAATGAATATAAGTATAAAATATCCAATTCTGCAGACGGTGGCACCAACAGCACTTGGATGTATGTGCTTCCGGAGTTTATTCTACATGTAGTTAAACATACATGTACTCTAGCATGGTGATCCTTGGGTATCACGGAAAGCCCAATGTCCGCATCCAGCCACCCTCTCTATTTAATACACTTACAAATTATCAAAACCATCTCACATAATTTTTCCATAAGTTAAATCTCTGTTCACTTGTGAGTATGTCCAGCCACTTACTGCTCATAAGATAAATACTCACTGTGTTGTACACATCTTCAATTGTTTCGGGTCCCTCCGTGGATTTAGCTGTTACTTTCAGCTTCCCAGGCGAACCCTTCCCCAAATGTTGAACCTAAAAGGACAAATAGTGTAACAGCACCATCTGAGGTGGCAAAAAACAAATGGGCCAAGGACCAAAGTCGCACACGTGGGGGTGTGTACACATGTGTGGGTGGCGGTGCATGTGGGTGTCGGGGCGCTCTTGAGGACTCTGGACTTGGCAGGGGGAGAGAAAAGAAAACTGTCACATGCTACCATTTGGAGGTAGAAGTGGGCTGGGACAGGACACTGTAAAAGGAGAAACAAAGGGAGGCCTCCTCGGTGTTGCCTTAATACCTTGCAGAGACTGTGCACCACTCACCGAGTCCTGAGATGGGACAGAAACATTAGCCGAGGAACACAGCTAGCAGAAAATACAGTTTTGTCTTTGTTGTGTTAAATCTGAAATGTTCACAGGGACTGAAGCAGTGACAGGCAGAAAACAGCTGTCAGGAATGAGCGTGGCACCCAGGAGAGCCGTCTGAGCAGGAACCCTGGAGCTGAGCTGAGCGCCAGGGCCGCCCGTGCTGCAGGGACCCAGGTGTCGAGGGCAGAGGCGCTGGGCTTCCTGACGGCAGCTTCCAGGGGGCAGACAGAGGGATGCTGCAGAGAGTCTGGAGGTGTGAAGTGGAGCGAGCAATCAGGAGAAGCACGTTGAGAAGATTTGTTTTTGGAAAGGGGAAAAGAAAAATGGGGAACTGAAGAGAGGGGAACAGAGGAAATCTATTTTAAGATTGAGATGCTCTAATGAGAAAAGGGAAAAGATGACAGCCGAGGGTGGGATGTCCTTGAAAAGGTGAGGAAAAAGTCAGAGAAGGGGGAACCAACCTTCCAGAAAAGCAAGGACACCATCTCCAGTGTTGCAGTTGGGAACAAAGGAGGTTGGTTCTATAGATTTGGGGTGCGTACGAGATCTTTAACACTATTTGAGTGCAAATTAGTTTGTCTAAACGAGGCCAGGAGGACAAAATTAGAAATGAAAGAGTCAGAAAAGGAATTCCAAAGGCCATTCAGACTTACCGCCACGGATATGCCTTTTCTTAAGGGCTTGACGCCATGCTGCTCCATGCAGGAGCCCACTTTCTCTGCCATCTCTCTATCGAAGCCACGAAGGAGGGTGGAGCGCACCATTACTGTGACATCTGAGCCAAAGCCCTCAAGAAACCCTGCACACTCTAGAGCCGCGTAAGATGCACCCACGACTAATGTTTTCCCGGGGCAGTACGGCAGAGAAAAAAGATTATCGCTAGAAAACAATATGAAAAACGGATTACCTAAGCAATGCAAACGAAACGAGCTGGCTAGATTTCAGTGTATGACAACCTTTTGTCTGCAGAATTGCAGTTTGGTCCATAAATGAAGAAATACTAAAAGCAGTTGCTCTTGGAAGTTTGTCACCGAGTCTCCTGTGGACAGAATGTGCAGGAGGAAGTATGCCTTTCACAAGGTCAACTTAGATCACAAGGAAACTATGTAAATAAAGCTGAATGGAAAATATTAGACTACACTGATCAGAAAAACAGCTGTTTGAAGGCGCTTGGATCTGGGATGTGTGGGTGTGTGTCCCCCCGAACACTGTGTTCCCGCGAGCCCACTCGGGAAGTATGCAGGTCACTGTACCTGGCTGTGCAGACCCTTCTGACCATCTGGGAAAATTCCTGGGAAGTCTCAGTATTGATGAGAGCCATGCTGCTCCAACCAGCTGCTTCATCTTGGCCCTCGGACGCTTAACCTTAAAGCTAACTGTATTTATTTCTTTGCTTTGATGTCTAGGAAGTTTAGAACAACATTCACAGGCCATTTCCAGCAACTACCTGGAAACAGAGCATGTTTTTGTGCACAGATTTTATCCCTCGCATCATTTACTTCATTTTACTTTCTCTGTTTCATTAACTTTTTAGCTTCTTGCATTGTCTGTCACCGTCCAAATCTTCTGTACAATAAAGAAAGGAGAAAATAGATGGAAACACAAACACAATGCATTGATTAAAGTTAAAATGCTCTGTTTAACCTCCCCTAGTAACACAGTATTCCTTATCTCCTGGGATTCCGAGGTACCGTGGCCTTTCACCTATTGCTATGACAAATTTTGCAGCAGTGTAAAAAGTTTCCTGTCCTTTTCTATTGGTTGCCTTGAAAAAAAGAAAAGTAAACTTCATTAGTATCAGACACCCTCATAAAACAGTTCCCACACTTTCAGGGCTTCTCATGTAACAGCAATAACAGGTGTGCAAAGCTTATCACAGAGTGCGATCGACACCTCCACGGGAAACCGAGATCTTTACCATAGAACCAGCGCAGCACAGTGGGGCGGGGGCGGCCGGCTGGGAAGCAGTCCAGGGTGGCTTAGTTGAGAGAAGGGAGGCACTTTGAGATGAGGGAGCACCGCAGACATCCTCACACAAGGAGCTGGGGCTCGGGGACAGCAGGTGACCAGAAGTGATCAGAGAGGAGGGCTGGGTCACATGCGAGAGGAAACAGCCTGGAGCCAGATGGGAAGGCCTTCCCACGCCACCTGAGAAATTCAGACTATGGGGAAGCGGCAACGGGTGGCAATATTTTGTAATTATATGAATAATTCAAAATACATTTTCATGTAAAAAATTCAAATACAGTACCCACGAAGATGTTTAAAGAAGTATGATCAGTGGCCTGCTTAGGAGGGTCCCGAAACAGACAAGTGAGTGCAGGTGCGGGGGGACCAGTGTCCAGCCCGAGCACCTGCACAGACGTGGGCATCACAGACCAGGGAGGGCGGGTGGCACAGGACTGGCCACTCAGCCATTTGTGCGGGCTGCGTCACAATCTGAGAAACAAGACTAGCTGGTATTTCCACCGCATCTCACAGGAGTGATGCTACTCAAAGTGGCCCCTGTGCAGCTTTCAAGGGGCAGCGCCACATGGACTCTTCTCCTCTTCCACAGCGGAGGAAATAGCTGACTCCAGAATCACCTAAGACCTCGTCAGGATCACCTCACCCTGCACTACCAGAGCACAGAATAAGCCAGATGCTGCGGAAGACAGCTGTCTCTAAAAATTTCAATTTTTAAAGTGTTATGTTCATCAAATGATCTCATTTTCCTTATCTATTGATCTCATAAAATGTAAACACTATAAATATTGATTCTGATATCGATTCTGGTACTACTTCCATCAATGCTTTTACAATATCAATTTATAATATAAATTGGAGTTTTAGTAAGATCTCACTTGAGAGAAGGATACTGCTGCTAAAACTCTGAATCATTTTAGCCTTTTGAACCTTGAACGATTTAGTCTAAACTTTTTCTCTTAAAATGAAGTAAAATCAAAGGCAAACAATAACATTAAGAGTTTATAGGGCTGGGGATTTAGCTCAGTGGTTAGAGTGCTTGTTTGTAAGCACAAGGCCCTGAGTTTGATCCCCAGCATCAAAAAAAAAAAGTTTATAAAATACAATGTCTTCAACTTAGTAGCCACGTGTAAACAACAAACTGAGAGAAAACACATGTCTGTACAGCCACATGTGCCGTGTATACATGTGGCGCATGCTGACCCTGTGTGTGCTGCGTGTGACACGTGTGTGCATATGCTAGCTACTACCCTTAATGAGCAACATGGAATTGTAGCTCCAGGTGAGTACAAACCGCAGCCAGGAAACAACCATGATGGGAAACCAGAAGGTAACTTTCTTTGGCACTGCTCCATGAATTCCCCATAGGCATTGACGTAGGTCACCCCTTTCTCTCTGAAGGACAGCCGGTAGCCCCAGTTCAGAGAGCTGATGTAGTTGTGGATCGCTTCTGTCATGGTCTCCCCACTGTGCTTCATTGAACAGAAATAACCAGGGTGGTGGCATGGGGTGAGTGGTACTTGTGCTGGCAAGTTACATACAACCACATGGAAGCCATGCCACCTGCTGCTTTGAAAACCAAGGAGTGGCCAGGCCAGGTGGTGCACTCCTGCAACCCCAGTGCTCTGGGATGCTGAGGCCAAAGGATGGCAAGTCAGCCCAGCCTGGGCAACTCAGTGATTAAGACCCTGTTTTAAAACAGAAAAGTTTTTTATTTGTTTGTTTTTTAAGGGTTGGTAGCTTAGTGCAAAGGCCCCCACTTCAATCCTCAGGACCAAAAAAGAAAAAATATTACTCCAAGGAATTCTTTCATCTTTGCTACAATTTTCCATTATACTTTTCAGCTTGTGGTGCTGAAGGGTAAGAAATGTCTTGATTTATAGCATTTATCTTAAAAGCAATGAACTTCACTGAGCTCATGAATTCTATTTGTTAGTTTAATCTCTCACATCTTCTAGGCATATAACTGTGTATAGCTTTCATTATAAGTTTAAAGCATCCTTTTCAGATAGGCACACCAGTCTTTCTGTGTGTCCTCTCCGTGCACCAGCCAGAGGCCTGGGCCTACAGCAGGGCCGTCCACCTGAGTCTGCATTTAACACCGAGACCTGTATTCTTCTCATTAAATACGTGTTTTGACTTTGCCTCCTCATAGAAGAAGCACGTGTACTGCTAATGAGCCCGTTTGCGTGTTAGACTCATCTGTCCCTCTGGGAACCCACCACACCGGCACCCTTCGGCTGCCTGCAAGCTGCCAGGATACCCCTGGAAGAGAGAGGTGACACTGTTCTCAAGTCCTGGCACTTCCTTGGGTCTAGCTTTCTGTTTTCGGGATACGTATCATACATATTTCAGCCTCAAAAAAAGACAGACCATAAACTTTTCAATTTTTTCCTAAGTTTTAGAACAGTTTAAACCACACAGGAAGAGTCTATTCCTCGAAGATTTGAGAAAATGGATTTGTAAAGTTTTAGTGTCTTTTGGGAATCTAGTCACTCTCAGACTCACTTCCTTTGATAATTTAAGTCACTCTGATCATTCCTATTTTCCTGGAAGATAATTCTTTTCACCGAGACATTTTAAATTATCAGCACTAATTTGTGTGACCATACTGAGTGCTTCACATCTTCCTTATCTGTATTACTTTTCTCACACCACATCGTTACATGTGTGTCTGAGTTCTTCCCCTGGGTTCTTTGACTGATTTGCAAGATATATCCATTTTGTTTGTATTTTCAAAAACCTACTCTATCACAGGGTCTCACTGTGTAGTCCAGGCTAGCATCAAACTTGTGGGGATCCTCCTGTCTCAGCCTCCCAAGTGCTGGGATTATAGGCATGCACCACCATGCCCGGCTAAATGCTAGAATCTAGATTTTGTTTATCAACCTTATTTGCAAGGCGTGGCAATAGGGTTGACTTGTGAATTTCTGGGTTTGTTTGCTTGCCTTTGCTTGTGTTCTGCTTATCTGGTATTAACTGCTATTCCTTTGATTTGCATTTCTCCAATATATCTTCTCCCACCTATTCAAAACTTCCTCATATATTTAAATTAATAAACAGAAAGTTTTAAATCACCAACTGAATATTTAAAAATTTTGTATTTTCAACCATAATATCTTTGGATGTTAGGTATTTGTGCATAAACAGTGCAGGGAAGAACTGGTTTACTGGACCTGAGACTCTGACCCGTTTCACTTTATTCTAATTCAATTTTATTATTAGAAATCATATGACTGCTGTTATTTTCTGTTGCCATTGTGTTTATTTGGAATTACAATTTCATGCTGCTTCTCTTCTTAATTATGCTTTACTAACTATCCTCTGCACATTTTCACTCTTCCTGTTGACCTTTTATTGAAGGTTCTGCATTCGACTTCTAACCTGGAAATGATCTGAGCATTTTAAGTCTATTTTAACCTGTATTTCTCTATCATTCAGCATGAATTCACTTACTTTATCTTGCCTTCCACATTCTGTTCACTTCTGATCATTTACTGAGTCTGTGTCTAAAAACTGCTGTGCTCCACACTGCATGTGAGGGTCAGTCGGGCCCTTCCTCTGTCTCTCTCTCTCTTTTCTTTTTCTGCTTTTAGATGGTGCTGAGGACTGAACCCAGAGCCTTGAACATGCTAAGCAAGCACTCTACAACTGAGAATTTCTTAGTAAGCACCCAACACTGACTTAGAAGCATTTTATATAGGGAATTTTGAGAAACCTATAATTTTGACTCACTCAAGAAAATTACTGCATTCCTCAAAAGCAGTCATCTGTAAATGCTTTCTGAGTCAACCTGGGGTGCTATGCTATGTATCTGGAGCCACTAGTGGAGCACTTAGCGAGAGAAGAGCACCTACTCAGGCCTCTGGAGTGAGGCCGGAGCATGCACATCCTGGCCGTCTGCTCTGAGGCAGTGTGGAGCCCACAGTACAAAATGGCAACGGCGCACAGGATGACAAACCCCCGAAGCCCCAGCTGGCCTGGACCACGCCGGGTCTGGCTAAGCACACGGAAGGCCTCTGCCCACTCTGTGGGGCTCCATGCTGGAAAGGGAGCCACCTCAGCCTTTAGCCTTTCCTGCTGTGAGGACTCCACACTGGGTCTGGATGTGCTTTGTCCCTAACAGAACCTGGAGAAACCTGGCCACCTGCATGGCAGCGACTGGGTCATTAAAAGAGTCCAGGCCTTTGTCCCAGGAGTAAGTTCTGACCCTGCTGGCCGGGACCCCTGGCCACCAGAGCGGGGCCCCCCTCGCCCTTGGTCTCTTCCTGCATGCCTGCCTGCCCTGCCCAGGAGCCAGAAAAATGCCAGAGTGCATCCTTGGACTTCCTGTTTCCTTTATAAACTACCTGGTGTTAGGTACTCTGTTAGAACAACAGAAAATGGATTAAGAAATGCCACTTGGGTCAACTATTTGAGAAACAGTATAGAAACATTTTTATTTCAAAGTAAATTTTAAAACCACCCTTTAGGTAGGCCGAGGCAGGGAATTGAAAGTTTGAGGCTAATCTGGGCTACTCGGCAAGACCCTGTCTCAAAACTAGAATTTACAAAAGGGCTGAGGACGTAGCTCCGTGCTCCCTAGGTTCAATCCCCAGTATTAAAAAAGAAAGAAAAAGCTCCTTAACTACCTGCTGAACCAAAATGCCCATCGTCCAGACCCTATTCCATTGAGCCTTTCTGCAGCACTGACTCAAATTAGCTCTCGTTTTAGACTCTTGAAGTTTTAAATCTATTTTGGTGGAGGATGGGTGCCGGGGATCAAACTCAGAGCCTTGTGCTTACTAGGACAGTGCTCTACCACTGAGCTAATTCCCCAACCCCCTAAAGTCCTAAAGCTTGCCCTGAAAAAACTGAATCCCTTCAGCTTCTGTGACAACACTCCTGCTTTCTCCTCTCCCAGACCCACTTATCTATGGCATTAAAAAACTTTAACATTTTTTTCCTCTTTTCTCTTCTTCTTTTTTTTTTATTAGTACACATCTGTAGCACCTAATGATCACATTAATCTTGGGGAACTTGGACACGTACAGAACACATCTTAGTTCTTTTTGTCCTCTTTCCATCTCCTTCCTCCAACTCTTCTTCCCCTCATTTGCAAAAGATCCATTTCCCTTTTTTTCAAACTCTGGCTTCCATATGCCACCTCGTCACTCGTCCCTCCCTCCTCCTTCCCATCCCAAGTCCTGCCGAGCCTTCCCATCCCAAGTCCTGCCGAGGGATCCAGAACCCTGACCACGCCTCATGAGCCCTGCCTGCTCCGTTACCTCTGGGGTGAATTTTAATGCAGCCTTCACAGTGCCCTGACCTCGCTGCCTCCTTTCTCTGCACATCCCTCTCCCTTCCTTGCCCAGCCCCTTGATGGCCCCAGACATACCATGTTTTCTGCACAGTGGAGTCCTCAGTGTCCTACTCCTCTGTGGCCTTCAAACTCAAGGGTCACTTTGTCCCCACCCCAAGGCTACACTAGGTGCCTCTTGAGTCAGCAGCGTGGATTACACTGCACTGAATGACTTCCTCAGCTCTGCCCCAGCAGCCTCCCTCACTGCTCACCCTCGGAGCCCGGCCAATGAATACTGGCGCTGAATCTGTTCACTTCTCATTAACTGAAGAGATGCGTGGCACCTTACAAAACACAAAATGTTATCACAATGGAGTATAAGATTCAGACATACTTGAAGAAAAGATCCTTCACTATCTCCCACACTCCTAGGAGCCAAGACCCTCCCTTCCTCGACACGGTGCCCATGACCGTGGGACCCTCTCTGCAGTGCTGCACCTGCCCAGCCCGTGGCGGGTGGGCACCTACTGACTGTCTGGCAGAGGAAGGCGAGCTCTGCTGTGAAACGTGACCCACAAGTCTCCATCTAAGAGAGTTACCCCTTCTCTTCCTGCCAACCTTCTCCGCTCACCTTGCTGACTGTACTCCCTGCCGAACTTCCTCAAATCTCGCAGGGCCTGCCCTAGGAGGGCAGCCTGAGCACCAGCTTCTTAGGGATGCAGCCAATGTTCACACAGGTACCGGCCAGGCCTGAGGAGAGGCGGGCAGTTTAGGGTTTCCCCTGTGTGCCTGTGAGTGTGACTCCCACATCTTGTAGTGTCACTAAAATGGGAGTAACAAACTCAAACGGTGGGGGGGGGGGTGACACCCTACCTCAAAGTAAGATGAAATGATTCAGTCAGACTTTCCAAATAACCAGGGATCTGTGGAGAAACCCCAACGATGGGCAAAAACACGCAAGTGCACAGAGGAAATTTGGGGGACGCCTGCTCATCCATAGATCGCTGGATTTGATTTCTCAGCCGACTCCAAGGGCAGGAGGTCAGCTTCTGGTCTTGCTCTCTGAGCCAGCCAGTCCCCTGCACACTGCCTGGTAACATCTAGTCTGGAGCTGAGCAGCCCCAAACAGAGTGCATCAAGCACCCCTGAAGGGCGGAGCAGGCTTCTCTCTGGCTGCTGGCTCTTCCTCCAGCCATATACTGTAGCAGGATAGTGTCTGGACAGGAGAGAGAGAAAGTGGGAGGAAAGGGAGCAGGGCAGGTGGAGAGACAGACACCCTGAGAATATTAGAGAAAAGCCAACATAGACTGATTTACCATATGAAATTCTAAGCTAACACTTTTTGAGTTAGCTTGGGTTTTAAAAAATGATTTTGAGCTCGGCACTGCAGCCCACGTCGGTAATCCCAGCACTGGGGAGGCTGAGGCAGGAGGATCACGGTGAGGCTGAGCCCAGCCCAGGCTACAGAGTGAGTTCAAGGGCAACCAGAACTACATAGCGAGACTCTGTCTCAAAAATAGCAATAACAACAGAAGAATTTGATATTTTAACCATCAGGGTCTGGCAGAATAGAGAAGTCCCACTCAGGCTGGATAACTGAAGAGAGTTCATGGAGAAATTATTCCAAGGCATAGGCAGGAAGGGACAGAACAGTCCCCAGACCCATGATGGCAGGGACAGCTGGCAGCCCCATGTGAAGGGACAATAAGCCCGAGTGTCACGGCCCAGAGTAGCCTCTGACACGCGTGTGGAGAAGCAGGAAGCAGCGAGGCAGCATGAGAGCCTGGGGAACAAGGACCCAGCCCCACCCCAAGGACGGGGAGGCTGCCAGCTGATCCATCTTCTGGGCACAGACACAAGGCGAACGTGTGTGGAACATGCGCAGAAAACGCCCGGCACCAAATCTGTGTGTTCTGTTTACTGGAAATCATAACCATGGCAAGGAGAGCACGCCGGCTGGCCACACACAGTGGTCACAGGCCGGGCTGGCACGGCACTCCTTACTCGTCCGTGGCACGGTGCCCAGACACGAACGCCGTCCTCTCAGGCAGCCCTCAGACTCACTGATAGAGCTGACGTGAAACACACGGTGAACCCTGGTGACCAGGACGCACTGTGACCATGGCGGTGTGAAAACAGTAGCACACATACACCAAAAACAATGGCAGAAGTACTAGAATGTCAGGGTCATGGAATTTCCTTTTCTTTTTGCAAAACTTCCCTTTTTTCTTTTCTATTACCTTCTCAGTGTCACCACTTGTTAACTATAAGCCGCAACTCAGTCTCCTCATCTACACAACAGGCTACATAACCGCTTGAGACTGCTGTGGGCATTAAATGAAGTAATACCAGCAGGTGATGCATGTACAAAGCAGAGAACAGGAAAGCAAAGCAGCTCACCCCAGGCTGTGCCCCGGGGTGACGGGCCCATGAGGTCCAGCACCATGACTTTCTCTCCCAAGCTGGCAGCTTCTTGCAAGAAGGCAGCTCTATAAACACGCCCTTCTGGCATTTTCTTGCCCCCGATTTCTCTCTCCCTTAAGAGATAACATTCTGTGTTTGCGAAATAACATGGTCTGTTCCCTGAATTAAACCCGCTTGGACTGTAAGGCTAAAGTACCATTTCTTACACGGCATCTCTGAGCTTCGCCCTGAGCCCGCACCTCTGCACAGGAGAGGCCGCCGCCCCGCCGCCGGTGACAGTGAGACCATAGTCACAGGCTGGGCCTCCGGAGGAGCTTGTGTGAGCCGCTCTGATGCACCTGCAGCTCCGAGAGCAGAGGGAGGGCTGCGTGGCTAAAGGTTTGAAAACTGCTTGTTCCCACTCAGGTTCAGTCAGCGTGGATCACTTTTATTGAAAATCTTAGAAACAAGTGATAAATCATGCAAGTTGGAATTGTAAATTTTTCTGGATGCCGTTCAGAGAGGACTTAGGTCAAAGTACACAGATTTTGGTCCGTTTCATCCTGTTCCCGGCAGTGAGGCGCGGGGCTTTGTGTCCACGTCAGACAGGGTCACTTTCCTGGGTCGGCACCAAACTTCCTCAGGCACAGTCGTGCAACCCAGCCGCACTCTTCAGGGTCTCGGTGCATCTGTGCTAGTCTTCATTCTGAAAACGATTCTGAGGCACCATCTGCAATTTTTTTTCCTGATTTCTACTAAATAGACATACATTTTATAGGTGCTCTGGTGATTTCCTGTACAACAGGAACATTTTGTTTCTCTCTCAGCAGCGGCTGTCAGCGGCAGCCTGTTGCTTCTCGGGCCTCCGAGGAGACCCACACAGCTTAGTCAATGTAGGAAGTTTGGTATCTTTATACATGCATGGCAAGTGGGGAATCAGCTATTCTTGTTTTTCTTGTTTCTCTTTCTCTCCCTCTCTTCCTTCTCCCTTTCTCTCTCTCCCTCTCTCCCTCTCTCTCTCTCCCCCTCTCCCTCTCCCTCTCCCTCGGGTAGTGCTGGGATCACACCTAGGGCCTTGTGCATGCTAGACAAGCACTCCACCACTGAGTCTCTGACTAGAGACAGTGTTCCTTCTGCAAAGGCAGCTGTTCAGCCCCTCACCTTGGCAGCACAAACAGCAGGCTCCAGCCACCCTTCCTGTGAAGCAGAGCAGGTGCCTCGGAGCCTGTGACCACCAAGCTGTCCAAGACAGCTTTCAGGACACCCTAAAGGGCTCCACTGGCCTCCTTACTGTTAGGTTCCCTAGGGAAATCCTTCTGCTAAGGATCTGCTAACCAAAGAAAAATGCTTCAATCTTGAAACACGCTTGCTACCTCTTCTCCCCCGATCCATTCTCTGATGTCACTTTCAAGGCAGGGCCTGCCAGACCAGCACCTCGGGAAGTGTGGGGGCTGTAATTACCGATCACCTTGCACACTAGGCGGGGCCTCTAGGACTAACAGCACAGAACACCGCCACAGAATGCGGTTCATCAGAGATTAACCTTCCACACAGCCTTTGTGCCCAACCAAAGTATAATTCTTTTTTTTTTTTTTTTTTTTTTTGGTGCTGGGGATTGAACTCAGGACCAAAGTATAATTCTTAATTAAAATTTCAAATAAGTATTTCTTCAATCACTGGTTACTAACATTTGCATACATATATAAAGGATGCAACACAACAGAATTTTTAAAAAGTAACCAGTTATTGAATAAGGACTTTATTTAGTAAACATCAATTTCTGTCTGTCTCACCTAACAGAATGACTCCTGTTCACTTCTTGCCTTCTAGGAGCCAAAACATTCAAAGCCACAGACCCTCACGAAGCCCCCTGGTGCAGTTCCGACAGAACTCGGCACCAGTTCCTGGACAGAGGTGTTCGCGTGGCTCTTGCCCTTCTAAGGGACAGCCTTCCTTTCCCCCCTGTCACAGGGAGGCGACCTGGCCTGTCTCCAGGCAGTCCACCTGCCTGGCCCAGGCGACTCACCTGGACACTCTCCCTGCAGCTTCTGAGCTTCTGAAGTTCAGCTGGTAGAAAAGCTAATTCCCTTAAAATAATCAAATCATTTGACAATGAGCCTATATGCTTGTCTATCTTGCAACCTCTAAGAGACAAGTCAACAGACTTCTAAAAATCATTTTCTCCTCTTTTCAATACTTTTTGAAGCAAAACATGAACAGACAACATTGGAGAATGTATACTGTGGTTACCTGGAAAGTTCGGTCACATCCACCCACGTGTACTTTATTCACAAAAATATTGGGCACAGTTTTCTGCTTAGTGATCTCTAACAGCATTTCCTGAACATTCGCCCCATCATCTAAAGAACAAAAATCATATAAAGACACTGAAAGTAGTTCCCATTGTGTTTGAATTAAAGTGAGTATGCAATACTGTACTCAAATGCTCACATGTGCACATCCACAGAGGCCAGTATGTTTTACAACTGTAAGATGACAACTGAAGATGCAGAAACGGCTGTGCTTTCAGAGGAAACCTTAAAAGATAAAGACCAATCTACTGATATCTTTTTTGGGGTGGGGGACAGTGCCGGGGATCGAACTCAGGGCCTTGCACTTGCTAGGCAAGTACGCTACCCCTGAGCTAAATCCCCAGCCCCCCGATTCCTTTTAAAACAAAACTTTCTAAATTAGCTTTTGATCTATAACTCAGTGACTATGCCCTCTGTAAAGAGCAAATACTATATCAAGATAAAATCCATTGCAGTAGCAGTAACTCAGAAAATACTTCCTACTATTCCATCTGAAAAACTTTTATGTGCATGGTCCAAACTTTAGCCTCTATCCCTGAAAATAAAACCAGGCTGTGACTAGTTAAAGCTGTTTTGTTTGGGGTACCCTTCAGAATATCCCAAAGCATCAAAAGCATTTCACTTACTATGGCGACCTGGATACAGCACGCCAGTGCCACACATGTGGACATCAATTTTCTTTTCCATCACCCCTGTATTTGCACGCCTGCAGAGCACCCCGAGTGTAGTGTTTGGGGACTATCACCCCCAGGGGTGCAGGAGTCAAAATCGCAAAGCTGCAATCTGAATATGCTCCTCTGAGAGTAACCAGTCAGGAAGCAGGAGCGGATGTCTTTCATTTATTACAGCTCAATCTGTTTTGCCAGAGACATCTGAAACACCTCAAATACTTCCAAGTTAGCAGCTTATATAGCTTCCTCCCATTCCTTTCCCTCAAATAGGAAAAACATATAAATAAGAAAATCTCCACCAAATTATTTGTCATATAAAGGTTCATTTTCTGCGTGGTTAAACACAGACAAAAATGGCTCATCTAACACAAAGAGACAAGAGTAAATTGAATTGAATGAAGTAAATGGAGAAAAGTCAATCTTGTTGTCATTTATCACAAAGAACACCATGTACTGTCTACTACCGACTTGATCAAGTTCCAAGATATTATAGTCAACTCCCAGAGAAGAAATGAGTTCTTTCACCTGTAACAAAAAGGCACCTGTTTCACTCTGGCAAAGGATTCAAGAGATGTGAAGTACGGCACGGTCACGAGGCACAGCTCCGAGCTCCCCTCAGCCTGCTGGGGGCTCCCTTCCAACAAGTGGGGCCAACAGATGGGCTCCCCCAAACAGCCGCTCGCCTCTCAACCCCTCTCCCCAGCTCTGAGTCACAGAGGCTACATTCCTAGCAGGGTGGTCAGAAAAACAGGGTGCCCTTCTTCCATCTAACCCCCAGGAGGAGGGCTCCACCCCAGGGCAGCAAGCAGAGCTCGGAGATTTTGCCCTGGGAGAGGCAGACTTTAAGAACACAGAGCTCCAGAGCTCTTCCTAAAGGAACTGACTATTTGAAACAGACCAGGGGGAAGTCCGTGCCTAAAGATACTCTCAAAAACAATAGACAGTTGGGTGTGGTGCAGCATGCCTGTAATCCCAGCACTTGGGAGGCAGAGGCAGGAGGGTCACAGTGAGTTCCAGGCTAGTTTGGGCTATGCAGTGAGTTCAAGCCAGCCTGAACTACATAGCAAGACTCTGTCTCAAAACAAAAAAACAAAACAAAACAAAACAAAAAAAACAGAAAAAGAAAGAAAAAGAAAACAGTGGAGATTTCAGAGGTAATGTTATCGGACAGGTTCCGATATTCCTGGGTTCTTTCCCTCCTCAAGCAAAGAATTGAATGAGGGGGAAAAAAGTAGTTCTAAAGAGAAAAGAAGAAAAGAAGAAAAGGAAAGTTGAGCATAACTATTGAGAAAAAAAGAAAAGGAAAGTTGAGCATAACTATTGATACAGCAAGTGTGTACTGGGCCTATAAGGCACGGCAGGGGTTACCACGAGACAGGCATGGAAGCAGCGGTGCTGGGGACGCAGCCACCATCTTCCATGAGAGAGAAAAGGAGAGCTCCTTCCCGGTGGCGCGGTAGAGAAAAAGAGGCCTTGCTTCCAGTGTTGCTACTATTTATCGAATCGCGTCCCCATGGAATCTCAGGAGAACTTCCTGCAGTCCACGTGAGGGCCCGTGCTTGAAAATCATGCCTCAGGCTGACGTCAGGTCCAGGCCACTCCCCCAGGTCACGTTCCCTTGCCAGCCAGCCTTAGCCACGCCCTAATCCTGTTTCAGTAGGAAATTAAAAGGAAACCGATAGCTCCATTAGAGCCAACAAGCTAATCTGCCTGCCAGCTAGTTTGGCAGAGAGAATGAGGGAAAGAGATGGCTAAGAATGGTCCTCATAGGGTCAGAGTGAACTCCAAAACTTCTCTCAGAAATTACCCCTGCGAAGAGGCCTACATTTAATCAGATCAAAGAACGGAACGCTGAATACCCAGGGCACTGTCAAGAGCAACAGAGTAACCAGCCTGTGACTAGCAGAGCCTAACGTGGATGTGACACCAGCAGGGACAGACAGCCAGGGCTGCACCTGTGGGGGGGACAGCCAAGGCCTTGGCTGGGGTGGGAATGCGCTGCCCCAGACAACCCACATAGCTCGCTATCACACAGTGAGCACACAGGTATGTGGGCCTGAGCCACGATGAATGAGCATTCGCACGAATGTGGAAAGCGTTCCCACACTGCAGAAAGCGAGATGGGAACAAGCAAATCACAGAGAAAACACACCCCGCTCTGCACTCACACAACATACCAGTTCCAGGGGGATTAAGGGATGTGAGTGTGAGAGCATTCTATGAAACTCCCAGCAGCTAAGTCAGGAAAATCTTCATGAAATGGGTTTCCTAAGCAAAGCACAAAGAGCACAAGCTGGCTTATAAAAAAGTGATACATCTATATATATCATTGTAGCTGGATTGTACCGATCTACATTCAGCTAGTACCAAACGAGAACATTCCTGCAGCCAGCGTCCAGGTGGAAAGCCCCACACACCACTCTCGTGTTTGCCTGTTTGCAGTTTGCTGGGAAGCCATCTGGGGAGAAACTGACCGGTTTACCCTGGGGAAATCATGGCGCGTCCAACTCAAGGCGGCTACAGCGCAATCAAGCCGCTTCGCCTTTCGAGTGAAGGAGACCTGGTCTTGGGAGTGAGTCCAGGATCAAAAGATTAGCTAGTGCTACTAAAGGTGGTACCTAAGTCCAGAAGAGCATTCGCAGAGCCCAGGGCGGAGGTAATCCTTCTGTATCTGCAGAATGTTATCTAACTCCCTACGATGGGAAGTCATTCTCTGAGCTTTAGCTGACTTTTTTTGACCTGATAAGAGAAGGCTTTGGAGACACTGTGGGCAGGTCATGAAAATCCCCCTTGCTCTGATTCCTTTTCTTCTTTTTTTTTTTGGACAATACTTGGACTTGAGTCTAGGGCCTTATGCATGCTAGGAAATGCTTTTCCACTGAGCTATGTCCCCAGCCTAAAATCTTTTAATTGTCTCTATCATCTCAGTATGTCCACCTGGCAGCTTGTACTACCTGGTATTTACCGTCTGCCAAGGGGGCACAAGGGCTCACGGGGTCCCATTTTGCTTCCCCCCTCAACACCACCCTTGCTCCAAACCTATACTCTCAGGGCCTGGGGGGATTAATACCAAGTACAGAGCCGGATTAATCTCTCAACTCCTAGATACAACAGTGTGTGTCTTACTCTGATGGTCTCACTCCCATTTCTGTGTGGAAAGCATTCTGGGGTGATGTGGATTAGTGTCTGTCAGCACCTGAGTCTACCAGAGAATGGTCTTTTCCTTGTTCTTGGAGGATTAATAGTTCTACAGGAGGTCTCTGGTCAGACCCCTAAATCCTTCACTCTGGGGCAACCAGGACAATTCATGTAGCCGGCAATACTGGATCATAGAAATTCTTCACCTTCCTCTAAAAGTGGGAAATCTTGGAACCATTGTTTGGATTTAAAATCTTCCCATGAGACTACCAGATTGCCTTAGGTTATTCAGTTGTCTTTTGCAGGGTGGGGGGTACTGTCGCAAAGCAAATCATATCAAATGTTTGTTCTTGTCATAATAGCAACCCTCCATTTCTTTCCCCTCCTTTTTTCTTTTTTTTTTTTTTCCTGTTTTGTTTTGTTTTTTGAGACAGGGTCTTGCTATGTAGTTCAGGCTGCCCTTCAACTCACTATGTAGCCCGGGCTGGCCTCAAACTTGTGGTGATCTTTCTGCTTCAGCCTCCCAAATGCGGGATTACAGGCGTGTGCCACCACGCCTGGCTGTGTGCACCACTCTTTTCTTGGACCTTTGTTCCTTTTTCCTATCCGACTTTGTGGTGCCCACATTTTAATCTTCTCCAACTATTGGACTGAGGAAGAAGAGAAAGTATCCAGTTGATTTTTCATATGGGCTATAAAGTGGCTTCATCAGTTTGTTAAACTAAAAAAAAAAAAAGCTCTGAAATCCCTTACAATCTCATGGTAGCTAGGAGCTGCTTCCTGTGGTTTCTCCCTCCATGTTACCTTGCTAGCATTCTCTTTGCTTCTCGCAGTCATTTGGTCACCTATTTTATACTGTTTTACATTAAATTTCCTCTTTTGAAGCGGCTGGCGTGGTCTCTGTTTCCTGAATGCCACAGTGCTTAGATGCTAGACACCATCTTGCTACTCTTAGGCATGGACAAGTGACTTTTGTGCAGACCTGGGTGACCCACCACCTGCTGGACAGATACCACCTCTCTTAGTCCTCTCCACTTGCCCTGAGCTCTCTATGCTACTTCTGCCAAATCTCAGCCTCTTCCTGCAAACCTCCTTCCTCCATCACAGGCTGAGAGTACATGGCTACAGAGTGGACCGCTCTCTTCTTCCAGGAACCCTCCTCGCCTTCCTCCCACTGGCTAGACCAACATTTGAAACAAGCCTGGGAGTCCTTCCTGGACATTTCAAATTGGAAATAAGAGAAAGGTCATCTCTTCCATGGTGGAAGGCATAAGAAGCCCAGCTTAGGGATGGTTGGTGGCTGCACTCTCTCTCCCACGTGGGAGTTAGCACGTCTTTGATGAGAATATACCTTGTGACTCAGAATATACCTTGTGACTCCTCCTCCACCCTGCCTGCTGTTTCACTGCCCAGCCCTTTCCTGGATTCCGAGAACCTAAACAACACTTCTTTGTGAGTGAAACCACACTCAGAGGGCTTTCCACCTAGGCACTTAGGTGCACTACCATCCTGATTTTACACATGTGGAAACCAAGACCAGAAGGTTGTGAGATGACCCTGCCTCCAACGCCTATGCTCTTCGCACCTGTTCCCACCGCCTCCTTCACAGCTGGAGAGAATGCGGACTCAGGAAGGCCAAATGGAGTGTGTATTCCCACTTACGCAGAAAACCCTTGGGGAGGCAGGACTGAGGTCATCAGCCTCCAATTAAGTGGGGGGCCCACTGGGTTGTGTTAAATGTCAACTCATGACAAGGAATAAGTTTTAATTATGGAAAGAATATTGTTTGTTTCTCAGAAGAAAAGATAAGCCCAAGTCCAGTTTCTGGGGGACAAAGAATCAAGATGGCAGAATGGAGTGGTCTTCCAGACAAGAAGGGTGCTGGGGTGGAGGGAGAGCAAAGAGGATCGAGAGTCTAACTCCTCGTCTTGGTTATTTTCGTCTTGCCCTGTATCTCTCTTTCCCACAGCAGGTGAGGGCTTGAGCACTCCTTGCCCTGAGAAGTAGTAGAGTCTGAGTAGTATTTAAAGTCATGTACCTTTAGGGAAAAGGTAACAAAGGCTCTTGCCACAAAACTCATGTGTGTGCAGCTCCTTGTACAATCCAAGGCAATTCGGTAAGCTAGAAAAACACCTACCTCATGCTCTGTGGTACAACCATTACTGAGATGGCTTCTTTGCTCTTGTTATGAGAGCTTTCTTAAAGCAAAACAGGACGGGTTGTGGTGACAAATGTGAACGGCTATGTCACTGCTCAGTTTCAGAGCAGCAGGCGAGAGCCCTCACACCGGGGCTCGCAGGACTTCTTACCAAGGGCAGTTTTAACTTGGGAGAACTCGTAAATTCGTCCTGGACCAGATTCCTGTGGGGTGGCCAGCTGGCTGTCCCCATCCCCACCGCTCATGCACCCTGTGCTGGAGTCACTGCGGGGCACTGGCCGGCAGTGGTGGCTCGACACCGTCTGTGCCTTCAATAGCAGCAGTGTGGACAGGTCCCAGACTCCGACGACTGCCTGGGCCCATCAGATGGCTCTGGTCTGCCCCAGACACTTGTTCATCCCTACATTTGCCCATTTATCCAATAAGTGTTCACCGAGCCCCTTCCCTGCACGCAGCAGGCCCCTGGGGTGCCCTGGCATATAGGGCACCGTGACGGGCCAGGCCTTGCTGTCACAGAGCAGGGCATCAGATGGTCAGGCGGCAGCAGCGCTGCTCTTACTGTTCAACACTTGGGGCTCACTCCTCCCCAAGCTCCTTCCCTGGGCCGGCCCCTGTGCTCTGACCCCACCACCCCCTGGGACTGACCGCTCTCTCCTTCCCTCCACCGTCGTGCTTGTCTCTCTTGCTTTGGCCCTCTCTCTCTCCCCCACCCATCTACCCGTGTTGGCCACACAGGCCTCTGGTTCAGCAAACGCATTCAGAGTCTCCTTTTCCTTTGCTCTTTCCAGTTTCTACATTCGCTCCTTTCGAGGGTTCCGTGCCACCCCCAAGCCAGCGCGGATGGAGAGCACATTCTATTTTGTTCTTCACATGTATCCTTTACCTAACCCTTAGCGCTTCCTGCGGCTTTGTATCTGTGGCACCAGGTGCTTCTTCCCAAGGTGCATGCTCAGGTCATTCTGGAGAAAGAGTGGATGAATAAATGAATGAGCTAAGAAGTGACTATGTGAAAAATAAAAGAATGGAGGGACAAGAGGGGGCATTCTTGGCTTGGATGGCCTCTAGGCTCAGAGGAGTTTAGTGATCCCAGCTCAGGCCTTTTGGGGAAATTGACCCTCTGAGACCTGTTTCGTAGTACAGTGATCTCTGTGATGACATTAAAAATGTCCCAGGGGGTATAAATAACCTGTCTAAAGGAGGCAATGCTCAGTGTCTGATACCCACAGCAGGTGCTCAAAGAAGTGGCAATGATCAATATTATTAATAAAATACATGAGGACAATGGCAAGGACACAATATTAGGGCAAAAATAAGGTTTTGTGAGAAGAAGGCTCAGCTGTGGGGCTGAGCTCTGATCTGAACTCTGCTCTGCCCACTCACTCCACTCCAGTGCAGCCCCACAGAGAGACCAGGGATGGTGTTCCTGGGAGGAAGCTGGAGCAACTGGAACAGGGATCTTGAGGCAGCAAGGGCCAGTGGGTAATGACAGAGATCTGGGTGGGCATCCTTGCCACCTCTCACAGGAGTGAACTGTAGGTTCCTTCTCCAGCCTGGGCTTGGGTCCTCATGGACACAGGTGGGATTGCCCCAGACAAGCTCCCCAAGCCCTCCAAGCACCGGCTGCTTCAAATCCTAGTCCAACGCTCCCTACATCAAAGGAACCTGTGCAACACGGTCAGGCCTGGATCGCAGTGAGCACCACGCACCCTGCAGGGCCCATGCTGGCAAAGTCAAGATTCGGGAGTGGAAGGAAGGCTTGGGGCTCCCGACACGGCAGTCAGAGGGAGGAACATCTGTCACACGCAGCTGTTATAGCCCCACTGTCTCCCCTCTCCTGGGAACTTTGCTTACCCATTTCAGTGACTTTATGTACGACAATGAAACCCTGTGGGAAAAAAGGAGCTACCAACACAAACCCTTACACTAATCCTAAGCCTAATGAAACCACGAACCCCAATACTAACCCTCACCTAGACCCTAGACCTAACGCTAATCTAAGCTAACCCTAGCACTCAGCCTGACGCCTAAGCCTAATCCGCACCCTAAAACCCCAACCATAATCCCTAACTCTAGCCCTAAAACCATAACTCCAACCTCAATCTCAAAACCTTCACAGTCAAACCCCAACCTAACACTGAGCCCCTAGCTCTATTTCTAATCCTCAACCTAACCCAACCCAACCCGAACCCGGAACCCCACCTCTACCCCAAATGCTAACCCCAACCCTAACCCTGAAGACGACCACTAACCGTAACCCCTAATTCAGAGCCACAGAAACCAGGAGAGCTCACAGACTCCAGGCTTCCCCTGCAGGGGTGGGGGTCTGGGATTTGAACTGGATGGCAGAGGACCAGGGTGAAGATGGAGCTTCCTCTGGAGGATTGCCCAGGAGTATGAGGTCTGCACAGGAAGGGGTTGGGAGGAAGTGACGGGGTTGCTGGTAACTCTGAGGTACAGTGGAGGGGCTGCGGTCGACCTTCAGAGGAAGGGGCGGGGCTGCTGGTCAATTTGGGGAAGGGGCGGGGCTCCTAGGAATTGTTAGGAGAAAGGGGCGGGGCTGCTGGTGACCCTTAGGAAAGGGGCGGGGCTTCTGGGCAGTTGCGGGCAGGCTGAGCCGCAGCTTTTGCGGAGGAGACCGTCTCTGGGGACACAGGGCTTGGTCCTGCACTGCACCGCAGTTTCCACAGGATGAAAGTTCACCCCGTGAAGGTGGCTTCGCAGGCCGAGCCTGAACTGGAGCCGGAACCCACGGCCCAGGAGTCGCAGCCTGCAGAGGAGGCGCCAGGGGAGACGCCAGGGGAGACGCCGGAGCCCCAGCCAGAGACCTCGGTAGCCCTGGTAGCTCCTGGGCCGGGGCCCGCGCCGCCGCAGCCTGCGCACTGACTGCCTGGAGGCTCCCCTGTCCCGCACCTTTGCGCACCTGGGCCAGGCCGTGGGCGAGCACCCCTCGGTCTTCCTGATCGTGCCCCTGCTGCTCACGGCCACGCTGAGCACCGGCTTCCTGTACATGGCCTCAGAGGGCGAGGACCTGGAGGAGAACTACACGCCAATCGAGAGCCCGGCCAAGGCGGAGCGGCGCTTCGTGAAGGATCATTTCTCCACCAATGACTCCTCCAGCTTCTCGGCCTCCAGGATGAGCTCCGAAACACACTTTGCCTCCATTCTCGTGATAGCCAATGGCAGCTCGCTGCTGGACCAGGAATCCTTTGCGGAAGTTGATAGATTGGACCAAGCAGTGCAGGCTTTGATCGTGCAGGAAAACGGAACCCAGTACCCGTACACGGAGGTGTGTGCCAGGTATCAGGGCTTCTGCGTGCTCCCCAATCCCTTCCTGTACACCTGGCAGCAGGACAGGACGCCCCACCTGACAGGGGTCGGCTTCCCCGTGCACGTGACAACGGCCTCCCCGTCACTCTGGCAGGCTTCTTTGGAGGGAACATCTTGGGTGAGACAGCGCAAGGGAGCCAGGTACTGCTGGAGGCCAAAGCTCTGTGGCTGCTCTACTACCTGAAGACAGAGCTTCGAAAGAACAACGAGCAGAGCAGGAAGTGGCTGATGTATTTTCTGGACCAGTTTGAGGACATGAAGGAGAAGCTGGCCTTGAAGAAGGTCCAGGTACTGGGTCAGGGTGACGGGGAGGCTGAGGAGGTGGGAGGTCTGGGGAGACATACTGCAGGACTTCCTGCCTGCCGGGCAGGTCCGTGACCCAAGGCTGGACGCTCTGCTGTACTCGGTGCTTAATCCGACTTTCCCAAATTCACCCGAAAGGTGCCACAAATCCTGAGTCTTCAGTGATGCTCCAGTGGGTCACACACATCTTGTATCCAGCAGCTAGGCCTGCTGGGTACAGACATTGATATTCTCATTTCATTTTGGATTTGGCTTTCTCATCAGATTACCTTGAGATTCTTTAACTTTTTGTTAAAGTCTTCACTGGTTTCTGGGACCCACCTCAAACTTGTTTGCAGCTCATTGGGATTGAATGACAAACAGACCTTTAAGTGAGATTGTGTCATCACCTAGCCATTAATGTAAAGGATGTGTTAGCTGCTCAGTAGCTCTGGAACCAGACAAACTCATAATGCTTACAAACGAACCTGGTAAAAGTGAGACTCCTGCTTAAGAGACCTTTTGATGATTAGACCTTCCAGGAAAGATACTCGTGCAGAATATACAAATCTAATAAAATTTAGAAAAAGCCACAATTTTCACAGTAATGAGGACAAGATTTTATACAAAATGGAGTTTTAGGGTTGAGCCCCAGTAGTACAGAGCTATGTGTACAGCTTGCTTTTACTTTTGTGACAGGATCTAGTCGCCTTGTGGTCCTTTTGCCTCAGCCTCCCAAGTAATTGGTATTGTAGGCATGTATCAGCATACCTGGTAAGCTTTGGGGGTTTTGAAAGAAACTTGAGAAAGCAAAACACAATTTTTGTGGGAAGAAGCAAATCTACATTACCTTCTCTATTCTAAAATTGGAATTCACATCTTTATATATTTCACTAATCTTAAAGTTTCTAGCTGTAGGTTACAGTGTAGTTCATTGTCTTAGTTACTTTTCTCATTGCTGAGACAAAATACCCAACACCAAAGTTCAAGGAGGAAAGGTTTCTTTGGCTCACAGTCTGCAGAGGTTTCAGTTCATAGTTGGCCGGCTCCAAGACAGGGCAGCGTGGCAGAGGAGCATCACAGGGGAGAAAGAGTTCATGGTGGGCAAAGGGCAGCAAAGCACAAGGCAGCAAGCAGTGAAGTAGTGAAGCAGCAAGCAACAAGCAACACACAGCCACCCTCTTTCTGCTCCTTATGTCTTCTCCAGGCTACCCACCCTTAGAGCAGGCAGCACTCACACCCAGGGCGGGGCAGCCTTAATCCCAGCATCGCACCACGATTCAATCCCAGTGTCACATCCTAGATCCCAGCGGGACACACCCTAGATAGGGCCGCCTCTGAAAAGCCCCATCTATGACCACATGAGGCTTTGGGGGGACATCTAGATACAAGCCATAACACGCATAGACAAATATAGGGAATGGAAATTACTTACCTGAGTGTACTTTTTTATTGTAGGTGGTCTACTTTACATCACTTTCCCGACAACTGGAATTTGAGGAGACATCTAAGACAGTCAGGCCATTGTTTTACTTGGCATACATTCTGGTCACAGTGTTTGCAGTTGCATCGTGCTTCAGGTAAAATACTTTTCTAAAATAAGAAAGAAAAACATACAAAACACTTGTGATTAAGCGTATATTATATAATATGCAGCCTTAATCTCTTTAAGTGTACAAGTCAATGACAGTAATTATATCCACACTATTGTGCAACCATCATAACTTTACCAAATTCTTTTCATCATTCCTAACAGAAACCCTGTGACCATTACGTAGTGATTCCCAGTGGCCCCCCACCTCATCCCACTTAGTCTTTGACATACTTTCCATCTCTAAATTTGTCTGTTCTGGATACTTGTCCTGTGTCACTGGCTTATTTCACTTATTAGATGTTTTCAAGATCTCTCCATAAAGCATATATCATCATAAAGTGGGAACCCTGAGTTGACCCCGCTGGCCACTCGGGGTCGCTTCATCTGGGTGCGAGAAGGAGAGTTGCCACACACACAGAGTGTATGCCAATTCCAGTCCTTTCTTAACTGGCAGTCGAGAGTGGGCTCATGCACCAAAGAACTCTCGGCCACTGATGTGATGCAGAACGGGGATCTTATAGGCAGAGGGCAATTACATCGGCATCACAGGATTGTTATCAGAAACCGTAATTACATCAGAATCACAGGATTGTTGTAGAACTGTCGGCTAATACATTTTTGAAGAAAAGCAGTTTATCATCAGCAACACTAGGTGCAGGTTGTTCTGCCCCACAGAAGGTGGCTTCACGTGGGGCTTGTGGAGAGCTAACAATTCAGCAAAAGGTCAGGTTGGCATGGAGGCCATCTAACAAGGAAGAGCTAGGATAAAATGGAGACGCTTTGGCCATCACAAGAACATCCTTTTTTTGCGGGCGGGGCGGCAGTTCTGGGGCTTAGGCCTCGCCCTTGCTAGGCAACCGCTCTACCACTTGAGCTAAATCCCTGACCCCTCATTCTTTTTTTATGGCTGATTAATAGAATCCTCCAACTTGGTACTTCTTTCTCAAGATTATTCTGGTTATCTGGAGCTCCTTGAAGTTCTGTAGGAATTGACTTTCCCGTTTCTAAGAGAGAAAGAGTCAGAGACTTTGGACTTATACTTTTGAGCAAAACTGAAACTGTTTTGATTTGGGGGAAGAGATCAGTGCCGTATAGTTACATCATATGAGGCAGAATTATGACCTTGTTATTGTGTTTCTTTGGGGAGTAAGTATGGTTTGCAGAGATGGAGTTAGATGTCAGGTTGACAAGGGGTTCTTACACCAGTTAAGCTTGATTGTCAACTCGAGTAGATTAAGAGTCTCCTGGAAAGGTGACTGGAAATATATTGTGAAGGTAGAAGTTAACTGAGTTCCTAGCTGAATGTGCTGTTAGGAGGTTGGGCCCAGTTGGAGGATGTAGGTTCCTCAGACCTCTCCTCCCCCTCCTCTCTCTGCGTGTCTCAGTGCCCCAAGGTTGGCAGCTTTCATCTGCTAGGATGCTTCTACCTTGGAGCCAGATGGCCCAGCAACTGAAACCTCTGAGCGGGTGAGCAAAAATAAAACTTTTCTCCTTTAAATTGCATACTCAGGTATTTTGTCCCGGCAATGGAAAAGTGACTCATACAGTTTCTTTTGCTAGTTTGGTAGTTCTGGGGTTTTTTGTTGTTGTTGTTGATTGTTTGTTTATTTGAGACAGGGTCTCACTATGTAGTTCAGGCTGGCCTTGAACTCACTATGTGGCCCAGGCTGGCCTCAAACTTGAGGCGATCCTCCTTGCCTCAGTCTCCCGAGTGCTGGGGTTATAGGCATGTGCCACCACACCCGGCCTAGTTTGGTAGGTTTTGGTGTGCAAGTCTTTCATGTGCTTCTTTGAGTGTGTTCCTAGGTATTTTATTCTTTTAGAGTTATTCACATGAAATTACTTTCTTCATTTACTTTTGGCTTGTTCATGGCACATGTAAAGAAACACAACTGGTTTTGTATGTTGATCTTTTACATCATAGTTCTATAATATAATATAATATAACAGTTTTGTAACTGTTGGTTACAAAAGGTACCTTGTATAGTTTGTTTCTAAAAATTTGTTCAGAGCCAGGTGCGATGGTGCACTCCTGTGATCCTAGCACTTGGGAGGCAGAGGCAGGAGGGTAACCGCAATTTCAAGGCCAGCCAGGGCTACGTAGTGAGTGCAAGGCCAGCTTTGAACTCAAAGTGAGCCCGTGTCACAAAAGAGATTATTTTTTGTTGTTGTTCAGACTTGTTTGTCAGCCTGACACATGGCCTGCCCTAGAGTATGTCCCAGCACACTTGAGAGGAAGGTGCGCTTTGCCATTGTTACGTGTTCTGGATGCCTTTGCAGGGTCTCATTGTCTGTAGTGTTCATTTTCTCTGTATGTTTGTTGATCTTCTGCCTAATGTTTTAATTATTATTGAAAGTGATATTAGTCTAGCCACTCATCTTCTCTTTTGTTTACTGTTTGCATGGAGTATCTTTTTCTGTATTTTCACTTTCAATCTTCATATTTTTGCTTTCGATCTAAAGTGAGTCTCCTGCAGACAGACGAGAGTTGGATCATGTATTATCCATTGTGCAAACCTCTGTCTTTGGAGAGTTTAATCTATTTTACTTAAAATGATTGCTGATAAGGAAGGGCTAAGTTTTGCCATTTTTCTATTTGTGTCCTGTATGTCTTACAGTGTTTTTTTCCCTTCTTTTTGCCCCATTATACTTTCTTTGATGTTTAGCTTATATTTTAATAGGGAGCTGTTTTGATTCCTTTCTCATTTCCTGTTGTGATTTTTTTTAGAGTTTTTTTTGTAGTTACCATGGAGATTCCCCATAACATTAATTTAAGACAATCTACAGTTAAACATTACTTAACGATTGAGGTTCAGTTTGAGAAATGCATTGTTAGGAGATTTGACTGGTGTGCAAACATTACAGAGTATGCTTGTTAGGAAAAAGGAGGGAAAGAAACAAAGGTACAAGCTCAGCAGGACAGGTGTATCTAGAACACACTTGAGAAGGGCCGCCCTGGTGCTTAGACCAGACCAGTGATTGTCCTACAAGCCATGAGGCCTTCTGCAGGGTCGTGAGGAGAGTTCAGCGAAGGGGAGTCGTGGCTACCTGCCAAGGACAAGGCTTGAGAAAGGTCAGGGGTAGAGGTGGCTATCAACAACAGGGCCGAATAGCGATGGGAGCTACGGGGCACAGCCGTGCTTACTGGGCCTTACTAACTAACCCATGCTCATCCATCCTTAGTGGGTGTGAAAGCACAGCTCAGGGGTGGTTTAGAGTGGCCACTGGTCAGCCTAGGACGGCAGCAGTCAGATTCTTTCAATGCTTACAAATTGTTGTACATGTTACTGTACTGAATACGGTGGACAACTGTAAATATACCTAAACACAGAAGAGCTACCATACAAATGGAATATAAAGTATAAAATGATGCACTTGTCTAGAATAGGATAGAACTTGATGGACTGAGTGGTTAGTGTCTGAGTAGTGAGTGGGCATGAAGGCCCAGAACACTGCCACACGACTATAAGCATTATAAAGACTATACACATAGGCTACATTACACTTATCAAAAATCCTCTTCAGTAATAAATTAAGCTTACTGTAGCCTTTTTTCGGGGGGAGGTGGTGCTGGGGATCGAACTTGGAGCCTTGCACTTGCTAGGCAAGTGCTCTACCACTTGAGCTGACTCCCCAGCCCCTACTGTAGCTTTTTTTTAAACTTTATAAAGCTTTTAGCTTCTTTTTAACTTTTTAGCACTGCATGTCAGTAAAATGGCAGAGAAGGAAGCACTCATCTCCTGAAATATCAAAAGTAGACAGAACCAATTAGAACTAGTTGTCAGAACCAACTAGAATGAAAACGGGGCACCTCCCAACAGGTTTCATAGTAATTTCACCCTAACCCCAAGTCAGTAGGATAAAACACACTACTTAAGTAGTGTGAAATTCATAGGGAAGCAAAAATTGGTTTGACAAAGCTTTTCTCCTAGTTTGAAGATTCAAATTTCGTCGGTCAGTTTTTGCCTGTCATTGTGAATGATTGCAGAAAATCGTGCAGAAAAAATCTTGTATTGATTTATAATCTCTCTTTCAAGACTTTATGCTTGTGCACCAACATCTGGAAAACATGGGGCTCGTGCAGTAGAAACATAAAGCCACTGTATTTGTGCCCCACTTTGTTCTTTCTAAACTTTAAAGGTAGAATGAGTTCTTCCTCTCCCCAGGAGAGCTCAGGGGCACCCTGTGACTTTCGTGGCATTCTTGGGTAGGATCGAGTCCTCCAGTCAGAGTTCAGATGTCTGCATCCCTGCAGTAAACACGAGTGGCAATGCGACCGGAAGCGAAGGGTTTCCCACCTCCGCTAACTGTAGTGTGCGACACGGGACAGCCCTTGATGGGGAGAAAGGGACTTGCTAGCCCTCTCTTCCTCCTCTCCTCCCCTTCACCTTGCTGAGCTGTTTCGTGGGCTGA
The DNA here is from genome assembly GCA_004026905.1 of Hystrix cristata. NCBI lineage: Eukaryota > Metazoa > Chordata > Mammalia > Rodentia > Hystricidae > Hystrix > Hystrix cristata. The sequence goes on from PVJO010005954.1 coordinate 35,999, forward strand.
AACACACTCCAAGAGCAAAGGAAAGGGAGGAAGGAAATTCCGAAGACAGGGATGCTGCCTGAGAAGGCTCCAATTCAGATTTTTGGGTTCTATATTTGTTCTATATTTATTATCTTCCAGTGAAGTCATATGAATAATAAGTCTTGGTCAAGAGTTTACACTGCAGATTGAACTCCATTACAGTTCAAGTAACAGCAAGTAGTGGTACATTGTGCTTCCACGGCGTTTCCGTATTGTCTGATTCTCTGTAAGTGACAAAACCCACACCAAATGTTGGATAATTTTCGGTAAACTTGGAAACCCTTCTCAATGCATTGTAAGTTTTAAAAACTGATAATAGAATTATTACCTTTCAAGGGAGATGTGAGTCTTTCGCCAAACATAAGCATCATTTTCTAAGCGTAGTAATTCTAATGTAACCTATCCCTAATAAGGGAATAGGAAATTCAGAAAACTGGCCATTGTGCTGCCAGTAATGCCCACAACTGCCTGTAAGGTGGAGTTGTATGAGGACATTTTTATACATAATGAATCTGCAGCTTCACAGTAAACCTACTGAGTCAGATCCTGCAGAGTTTGGTCCAAAGAAACATAAGTTCTAAGGCTCTGCCTTGGTGGTTCTGAGTAACTGTTTAAACCAGAATCTTTCTTGGATACTGGAATATCTGCGAATGTATTCATTGAATTCCTGCAAGGTTCCATTTTCAAATTTTTCCTTCCATTGTCTCATTTGGTAAAAGCAAATTATTCCATAGGTAATTTTTATCATTTCATATTCAGTTCTTAAGTTTTACAGGGTCTTGAAGTATTGATAAGTCAAGTTAAAGAGTTTCTTTAAACTTAATTATTGTGATGATGATAATAATTTTTTGAGAAAAGTGTTAACAGAATGTGAGTCCCTTAGAAAAGCACAACTCAGGAAGTACAGCTGTCCCCTTATCCTGGGAGCCATGTTCTGAGGCCCTCAGTGACTCCCTAAACCACAGAGTGCACCAAACCATATGGCGACAGTGTTCTTTCCTATATACACATCCCACGGTTAAGTCTAATTTGTAAGTCAGGCACAGTAAGAGTTTAGCAATAACCAATGATAAAATAATCATAACAACACACTATAGTAAGAGATATTTAAAATTTTAGGCCAGGCATGGCGGTGCACACCTGTAATCCCAGCACTTGGGAGGCGGAGGCAGGATTGCCACAAGTTTAAGGCCAGCCTGGGCTACACAGTGAGTTCAAGGCCAGCCTGAACTACATAGTGAGACTCTGTCTCAAAAGACAATCAAACAACATTTGTGAGTTGTTCGTTTCTAGAATTTCCCACTTAACTATATTTGGACCACATTTGCCTGTAGGCAACTGAAACCACAAAAAGCAAAACCATATACAGGGGGAGAAGACTGTGTTCAAATTCCCACCTCTTCCCTGTTCAGAGTTAGATCTTACTGTAAAAACTTCACAAAGGGCTAGAGATTTAGCTCAGTGGTAGAGCGCTTGCCTAGCAAGTGCGAGGTCCTGAGTTTGAATCCCAGCATCCTCTCCAAAAAAACTTTTAGAAAAAATATTTGGGGTTTTGATAATCATTCCCTAAAATGAATGGAACAGCCTAGAGAACAATTTTCTTTCTATTTTCTGTTGAGCATTCAATGCATGGAGATTTAAAGAAATTCACGTTAGCATCCAGTTCATTACTGTCACCACCAGTGCGTGTCACTCCCCAGCTCCTCCAGGTTTCACATCGGAAAAACCCAAAGCTCAAAATGGGAAGAAACATGCCACATGTAACCTTTACCTTCACTGATCTTTTTGATTTGTTCATTTGATTTGTTTTTTTTTCTCATCTTAAATTCATATATACCAATATTGGTGTTTTAGACGTTTATTATAAGAGTTTGGGGATTTAGCTCAGCGGTGGAACACTTCCTAGCAAGCATGAGGCCCTGAGTTCAGTCCCCAGCAGCACCCCCCAGAAATGTTTACTGTAAAAGAGCAATTTACTTTTGCTCTGTAATTTGTATTTGTGTATATGTTGTTTTGGGTCACTAATTTTAATTCACAGCACCTGCAGGTTAGAAAAAAGAGAACTACAACCATAAAAATGTGGAATTTTTAAGTGTAATATGAAATTTTGGCTATTTAAATGTTGCCTTTCCTAGAGAAGGATTTCCATGTGTTTCTGCTGTTTTGGAGTTATTGGATCCAGCTCCTTAGTTGTCCCTCTTAGATTTCAAGTCCAAATGTGGTTTCCTTCCCCTATTAAATATCTGGAGGCAGGTATCAGTCATTTGTTTTGAAGCAATTCCAGCAAGTAATATCAAAAACTAGAGCTGATTGTCAACATTTTAAAATATAACATCATGGATGTTGTAGAGATAAACCACTGAATCATTCTTTTAAATGTCTTGTAGTACAAGGCCTGAATTCGATCCCAGCACCACCCTCAAAAAGTCTCGTGTACAGATGTGATGTAAATACATAGCAAGTGCTTGAATTTAAATTTCATGATATAGTAAAAGATACATTGCCATTAATTCTCCTCAGAATACTTCCCTTCACTTTGAACACACTTAATCCCATTGTTCTTGCCAATTTCTGAAGCAGTTCTAGAAGTCCTGTTTTGTGAGAGTCTTTACAAGTTGTGATGAAATTGTTTTCAGTGAGTTCTGCTGCCAAGTGTCACCTAATGGAAACTATTTGGTGCTATATTGATGGCCAGTTAGAGCTCAGGACTGGGTGAAAGGTAATTGAACCTCTGTTCCATCTCTGGTACTGCTTGCCCTCTGCTGTGGACGGATGTGATCCAAGTGGGTCTCCAAATATCTGTGCACTACAATCATAAAACCATGACAGTGTGTCCTCAGCCACCTTATTCATGGGATCTGGCTGGCACCATGAGGCTTCTGGCTCATCCCCAGAGTCAAAATGACCACAAAAGGTCAGTGTTGTGAATTGATTCAGAACTTGAGGCAGCCATGACAGCCCAAATAAAGACACTCCAGAGAGAAGGACTTTCAGAGCTGCCGCAGAAAGTGACAAGAATAAGTATATTTGATGTAATGGAGAGTATTTTGAGGGGGCTTAATAGCAATGTGTCTCTTATGGTAATAATTTTTTAAAAATACAAACACTCACATGGTTTTCAATCATACTTTGTTTTAGTTACTTTTCTCTCGTTGTTGGGACAGAATACCCGACACCCAAAGTTAGGGCAAGAAAGGTTTATTAGCTCACAGTCTGCAGAGGTTTCAGTCTATAGTCCGCTGGGTCAGAGGCAGGGCAGCATGGCAGAGGCAGGGCGGACCCGCATGGCAGACCGGCAGCAAAGTAAAGTGAGGAATCCAAAGAATGTATGCAAATAAGCAATGCGAACAAGCAGCTAATTAGCTTCTTCCTGTATCTTTTATCTAGGCTACCTGTCCTTAGGGCAGGTAGCACTCCCACCCTTAAATTTAGTTTCACATCCTTGATCCCAGCAGAACCATGCCAAACCGATCAATAGATTAATTTAGTAACCACACACTCCAGATCCAGCTATCTCTTACCACATGAGGCTTTGGGGGAACATCTAGACACAAGCCATAACATACTTCTACATTCTTGTTTCTGTTGGCCTGACCAGGAAAGAGGATATTCAAAATACAGCATGATTTGGTTCTTTTTTTCACCAAGTTAGTCGCAACTTTTCTACAGAGCCCACTTCACCGGTAGAGAGAAATTTTGAAAATGATTTAAACCAAGGCTCTCGTATGTTTTGTTAACCACAGTGCACATGAACTAGCCTGGAAATGCAGGAGCTATTTTACGTTGTGTTTATGACCCGATGGCACTCAGAAGTGGGTGGGAAGGTAGCCAGATCTGTGCTCCATCTCTTGTACCGCTTGCCCTCCGCTGTGGACGGGAGGCGATCCCGTGTCTCCAAAGGTCTGTGTGCTGCAGGCCTGGTCCGTGCATGGTATCAGGAGACGGGGAAACCTTCGGGAAGCAGGCCCTAAGAAAGGTAGTTGTGTCATGAGGTGCTGCCCCCTCAAAAAGAAGTTATGTAGTTCTCATGGGACCCCAGCTAGTTGCTGTTAGAGCAAGTGTCTGTGAGAGAAAGTGTGAGTCTGGTCCCTGAATCCGTCTGGCTTCCTGTCTGGCCGAATGCTCTCTCCCTTTCACACACTCTCCTACCATGATGCTGTCCACAGTGTTATGACATGATGAGCAGGGCCTGCCGGGGTGCCAGTGTCATGCTCTTGGAGCCCCGCAGCAGAATGAAATGAACCCCTTTTCTCTGCAGATTGCCCATCCTCAAGCATTTTGTTATAGCAAGAGAAACTGTTCTGAGGCCTGTCCTGTACCTCTGGTATTCCATTCACACCCTTCTGAATATCAGAGTGGAGTTACCCAATTGGAGTGTTTCAGTAAACCTTTGTGATTCTGAAATGCTCATCATTGGATTAGTTCTTGGGTACCTGCACAGGAATCACCCAAGACGGTTTGGTAAAATTACATATTGCCAGCTTTTCCAGCCCTGCCACTTCAATTTTGAGAGTGCCTGGGAATTTAAAGGTCTCTGGCAGACAAGTGTGGAAGTTATTGCCCTGGGGTTTCTGACTAGACGTCCAAGTCAGGAATATTACCAATTGGAATTTCAGTGTGGAAGTTGCCACCAGAAATTCCATGACTTTTCCCTCCAAATTTACAGGTGGGACTCCATACGGAACAAGGTGTTGGTGGCAGTTTTTGGTGTATCTTCTGCCGTCTTGGCAGTGGCGAGCAGCTTTGGCTTGATGCTGCACATTGGAGTGCCATTTGTGATCATAGTTAGAAATGCACCATTTCTCATTCTAGATGAGTAAAAAAATGTAAAGCTGCACATTGTTGTGTATATGAGATGTAGGGCAGATGAGGGAAGGGATCGTCGGTAGGTGGACGCACAGATTCAACATGATGTGTCAGGAGAATGAAGAATCACATGGAATTATGTGTCCTTGGACCTGGAAAAATCTGGTACCCCAAACAGACAAATAGGGAACATGAATAATATTTCATATACACACACACAAATAGAAGTCTCTGAATGTAAAAAATAATAATAATAATTTGACCTCTCAGTCAGGAAATAACATTTCAAATGAAAAGAGTGATAGCTTGTTTTCTTATCCCAGCAAGATGGAAGGTTTGGAGAAGGTTGTGTGCAAAGGAACTGTCTCCTAATTGTGCAGTGGAAAAATACAAACTGCTACACAGTTCTTTTAGTCCAAGTTTGCAACAAATCAAAAGATTTAGAGAAGGAGTACTTTTGACCCACCAGTTCACTTCTCGGAATCTGGTCGAGTAATCATCACAAGGCAAGGATCACAGGCGGCGGGAGGAAGTATCAGAAACAACCACAGCAGGATAGGATCTCTCAAATCAAATGTATCAAATGTAAATATTGGAATCATATTCAGTCTTTTAATCTTATTAAATAAAAATTCCTGGTTACAAAAGAAAATTTGAAATAGAGAAATAGCTGCATATATATTTGCACAGAACCATTTCTAGATGGACATACATTGAATTGCTAACAGATTATCCCTGATGGGAAGGATTCCAGTTGTTTTCAATTTTTTGTTGTATTTATGTTACTTTCAGAATGTATTTAACAGAAAGCATGAGAAAACAAAGGCATTATATTTTAGAAGTAAGCAACTTGGAAGACACTGTCTCTTTTTTTCTACAGGATACAGCCATGTCACGTGCACTGGGTGTTGTTTGTCCCGGCCCTTCAGAGCACACCTTTCTGAACACACACTCAGTCCCTCGGTGTACCTTGAAGCCATACATAACTATCGTTAGGGCATGTGCTGTCGTTTATGATAAGCCACTTCTACATGGGCTGTACATACATGGGAGCATTTGTGTGTGTGTGTGTGTGTGTGTGTGTGTGCGCGCGCGTGTGTGTGTGTATGACTTTTGAACCTTAACCAAGAAGTGAATGAGGACAATTTCTGAACAAGGTTCTACAAATAATAAAACTGGCTTTTAAATATCTGACAAACGTCAGTTACTCCATTCGTGATCTGATTCTTCCAGCTGAGCAGCATTGGATCCCTTGCAGCCAGCAGCAGTGGGTGCCACAGTGGAGGGAAGGGCAGACTCCACAGCTCAGTGCCCGTGTGCACCTTCTGCCTGGATCTCACCCACAGGATGTCTGAGGTAGAGGCCAGGTTCTAACTCTCAGTGTTCTTCCAACTTCTTCAAAGTTGTTTACTTTCCAAAATATGAAAAGCAAATTGAAATTAAGATCAACATTTCAGTTCCGAGTCCTGAGGCTATACCAACACATAGAAGCAAAGGCATACAAGGGTGGGAGCATGTCAGCTCTTGTAGACAGCTCAACGGAGTTACTGGTACTGTCCTTCCTAGTTCCCTTTCCTTGTAGTCCTCTTTTTTCCCCAGGCTTCTTTGGTGACTTCAGAGTCCTCAAATGTTCTTCTCTTCTATTCCAAACCAATCAAGAGGTCTGATGGTGGAAAGGGACTGACTATCTAGTGGGCAAATAAAGACTAGGAATAGGGTATGACATGCTGTGTGCAAACAAAGGCTTTTTACCGAGGAAGGAGTGATGAACTCTATTGTGAATTCAGAGGCAAGTAGAGAAAGCATCGTGGAAGAGATAGTATTTAAGCAGAGCTTGGCAACGATAAATGAGACAGAAAAAGAAAATGGTCCATCTATTTAAGTTTTGAGGTATATTAACATGTGGGAGGATTCTGTTCCCTTTAACAGGTGTTGGTGTCGATGACATGTTCCTCATGATTTCTGCCTGGCAGAAGACCAGCCTCATGGACAACATAAGACAGCTAATGTCCAAGGCCTATGTACACGTGGCAGTGTCCATCATGATCACCACCGTCACCAACGTGCTGGCCTTCTACACAGGGATCACGAGCTCTTTCAGGTCCATACAGTACTTCTGCATCTACACAGGAGCTGGCCTGCTCTTTTGTTATTTTTATACCATCACCTGGTTTGGAGCAGTTATGGCCCTGGATGGTCAAAGAGAAACAGTCTGCCTAGAATGGTTGAAAAAGCCAGGCCAGAAATTTTTAAAGGCCTGCTGTCTCTTATTCGGTTCTGTCCCAGATGAGCAGGACTCTGATGTTCATCCAGTGACTGTGTTCTTTAGAGACTATTTTGGTCCTTTTCTCACAAACAGAAAGACCAAGTTTTTCGTAGTGCTGACATACATTTTGTACTTGACAAGCAGCATATATGAGTGTTTTCATGTGCGGGAAAGCTTGAACCTTCGAGACCTGGCCAGCGACAATTCCTACATCACACCATATTTCAACGCAGAGGAAGATTATTTTTCAGATTATAGTCCCATGGTTATGGTTGTTGTCACCAAAAAGGTTAAATACTGGGATGAAGATGTAAGGCAAAAATTGGGAAAATGTATGATGAAATTTGAAGCAAATAAGTATGTAGAACAAAATGTTACAGAGTTTTGGTTACCAACATATGTACAATATATGCTAAATAACAGTCAAGATCCTAATAATAAGGACTCTTTTATGGACAATATTTCTGGGTTTTTAAATACTTTTCCAAATTTTATACCTGATATTAATATTACATCATCAAATACAATCATTGCTTCCCGGGGCTTCATTCAGACTAGGGATGTCTCTTCCTCAGTCGATAAGAAGCGAATGGTACAGGAATTATGAAGTATAGCCAGACAGTGTGCCGTCCCCCTGCTCGTGTATAACCACGCCTTCATACATTCTGAACAGTATGTGGCGGTGCTGGACAACACCTGGTGCGGTATCGTGATCGCAGCAGCAGCTATGTTTCTGGTCTCCCTGGTGCTCATCCCACACCCGATGTGCGCTTTCTGGGTGACGTTTGCTATCGCTTCAGTGATTGTAGGCGTGACAGGTTTCATGACATTCTGGAAGGTCAATCTCGATTCCATATCCATGATTAACCTCGTCATTTGTATAGGGTTTTCTTTTGATTTTTCTGCGCACATTTCCTATGCCTTTGTCTCTAGTTCTGAGCCCTCGGCAAATGGAAAGGCCGTCGAGGCCCTGCACATGTTGGGCTACCTGGTGCTGCAGAGTGCGGCCTCCAAGGTAATAGGGGTGTGCGTTTTAGCTTTGGCCCAAGCAGCTGTCTTCAGGACCTTTTTCAAGGTGATGTTTCTTGTCATGGTATTTGGGGTTGCCCATGGCCTCATTTTTATTCCCGCATTCCTAACCTTTATCTGAAGGTCTGTTTGAGAAGTTATTCAAAAACAATAAAAACTGGAATTAAAATATTTTATTTCTTGTTCACACTATAGATGGAATATTTCATGGCTTTCCAAAATGCAATGTTCTATGAAAATGTAACATTATGTATACTCCTAGTTGAGGGGGTTTTCTGTGCCCTTTCTTACTGGTGTATTTTAATAAAGAAAAATTGTTTTTCCTTCACGTCCTTTTTGTTAGTGCATATTGCTTATATGGATGAATGGATTTCATTTTGGCTGATTCATAGGCACACATAACATACCTAATTTTCACCCCTCATAACCCTTCTTGCTCCACTTTGCCCCCTCCTTTCACTTTGTTTTGGTGCTTATGTTTTTATCACATCCACTACCACCTTTGTTACGCTCCCTCTACCTTATTCTCTTTGTCTTTCTAATAGTTTCCCTTCTACTTCCTTGCCATCTTGTTTAGAGTCCACATATTGGGGAAAACTTGTCTTTGTCTTTTTAGTCTGATTTATTTTGTTCAACATAGTCCCCAGATCAGTCAATTTACCTGCAAATGACAAAATTTTTTGCTTCTTTTTGACCAAATTCTACACTTTGTATTTATATTTATACAGTGATACTTCAGTTGTCAAACAACTCCAAGTTTAAACTTTCCACTACTCAACAGTTTAAAGTTTGAAAAAAATCTGCTGTGTTCAGTAATCGAACCAAAAATCCAACTTGAAAAAACCCATACAGACCAAGAGAGTCACGAGTCACATCTCGCCACAGACACACAGGAGTGACGCTGCAGTCTAAGTGCTGCTCTTGGCCAGACCACAGACAGTGCTGTGTTAGTGCATTCAGACACTCGTCAGTGCGCCTTCTTTTTGTACCTTATTTGCGTAAAATATCATAACCATGGCTCCAAGGAAAGCAATAACAGCAGTAAAGCTAAGAGGAAAACTGAGAACCGCAATAGAGTTAAAGAAATCACTGCAAAATTTGTTAAAGTCCTGGAAAAATGAATTTATAAGTGTCATTTTGGGACCTTAAAACCAATTATTTGGTTTTCCATAATTTCTTATGGGAAAAATATGTTCGGTTTTCAAACTTTTTGGTGTTGGAACATGAATTTAGAACAAATTGAGTTCAACAACCGAGGTCTCATCTGTTAGTGGGCACCCAGGGTTGTTCCATATCTTCACTATTATAAATTGTGCTGCTGTGAACATGGTGTACACATGTGCCCACAATATGCTGATTGCTTTGGATACTGAAGAGCACTGCGGCTGGATCAAATAGTAGCTCTAGTTCAGGTTTGGAGGACCAGCCACCCTGGTTTCCATGGTGGTTTTACTAACATATTTCCACTCACAGTGCAGAAAAGTTCTTCTTCCCCCACATGCTCAGACTTTATTGTTTTTGCATTTTGGTAACACCCATTCTGACTGAGGTGAAAGGAAATCTCCGTGTAGTTTTGATTTGCTTTTCCTTAATGGCTAAGATGTTGAATGTTTTCATATACTTAATGGTTATTTGTGCTGCTTTTGAGAAGTGCCTATTTAAATCATTCACCCATTTATTGATTGGGCTATTTGACTTTTTGGTTTTAAGTTTCTGAGTTCTTTAATGAAGAGTTTTTTTTTAAGTTTATATATCCAGACTTCTATTTCTATGTAGTTCCTAAGAAATCTTTATCACTTTAAAGGTTTGGGGAAAAGTCATGTATGTATGCTGCTCAGAGATAATAATTACATATTTAGGGTTAAGACTCACACACTTGTGTGTATCAGGTGTGGAGAGATTACAGTTTCTTCCTGTGGTCGCCAGTGGCCTGCCCCACCCCCACCCCAGGCCTCAGGAAGTTCGGGGCGCCCTCACCCTGACCTCTGCACCGCCAACCATGTCCCCAGTGGGCTAGGAGGGCATCCTGGGGTAGGAAAGGCGGGAGACCTGGCTGGGGAGGCTCTTCCCCCGGCCGATGCAGGAGTGCCTTGCCTCTGCAGGCTGGCAAGGACTCACCCAATTTGCTGTTCTCCCTCCCCATCCAGTTCCTGTTTTCTACGGGGGATGCCGGGCCCACTTTCTGGGATGGGCCAGGTGAAAGCAGCAAGTCCCCCGGGACACCTTCCAGTCTTTGGTGCCATTTTCTGAGAGCATATGTTGTTTACTTTAACATTTTCGAGGCACCTGCTGTATGCCAGGCACCCGGCAAAGTTCAAAGAACTACACCTTTCCTTCCAAACAGCCCGGGCCCCGAGAGGCTGCGCCACTTGGTGTGGTGCATACTGCTGGCTTATGCCTGGTAGCGGCCGGGCACACGGGCTTCCTCTCTAGATGCTGAGTTCATGAACAGATCAGGCAGCACAGGTTCTAGGTGGTGGGACTAGGAGGTGTGAGGCTGGGGAGGCCTCGGAGGTGCCTAAGAGCAGGCACCTGCTAGATTAGGTGGGGACAGGGTCCCAGGTGGCAGGAAGGGCCTCGCCAGCCCCCTAAGAGACCAGCTCTGGTCCCACCAGGGCGTCTGATTTTCCCTGGAAGCCAGCCAGCTAGAAAGGAGATAATGGCCGGGGCCTGGTCAGAGGCTGAGGTAGGACAGAACAAATAGAAAAAGCAGACAAGGAAAATTGTGAAATTAAAATTGTATGTTTTAAGAAAGGCTGCACCTTCAAGACACACAAGTTATTCAAGCTTTTTTGGTTTTTTTTTCCCTTCCTGGAAAACTTCTCAAGAGGCTTGAAGACAATAAACCTATAAACTAGGCTCTGCAACTTGGCGTCCACCTCTACCTCAGCTCCCTCCCTTTGATACAGGACAAATGTAACTTCTGAACTGTTAGATGTCCAGTGTACTGAGTTTGTGGTCCTTCATCAAGGAATGAAGTTGCAAGCCAAAGGAAGATGTTAGGAGATTTTACTGGTAACAAGGAGAAGTACACAGCTCTCGATTTCCAGGAGGGGTCCGCCTTTGTCAGGGGTAATTTGTACACCAAAATCACAACATACGTCAGGCTACAGTCAACCTATAGGATTACAAATAGGGCCACTTAGCTAATATTGATCCAGTAGGAAAACAAGTCACATAGCAAGGGTACATGGAGAGAACAAAGGTGCTGTGGGGAAGGGAGAGAGTACGGGTCTGGATGCTTTGGTCAGCCACTGATGCACCTGAGCCCTATCTGGTCCCGCTGGACCAGGTGGTGCTCAGTACAATATAATCTGGGTCAAGTAGAACCTCTGGTTTCAGTTTTTTGAGGAATCTCCATGCTGATTTCCATTGCAGTTACACCAATTTACACTCCACCAACAGTGAAGATGTGTTCCTTTTTCCCCACGGCCTCACCAGCATTTGTTATTGGGTGGTTGCCTGAGGATAGCCATTCTTTCTGGAGTGAGAAGGAATCTACGCGTTGTTTTTTTTTTTTATTTGTTTTGTTTTGGTGCTGGGGATTGAACTCAAGCCCTTGTGCTTGCTAGATAAGCACTCTAACCACTGAGCTAAATCCCCAGTCCCTAAGCATTGTTTTAATTTGTGTCTCTCAAATGACCAGTGATGTCGACCATTTTTTCATATACTTATTTGCCATTTCTACTTCTTCATCCAAGAAGTGTCTATTCATTTCAGATGCCCAGTTTTTGACTGGGTCTTTAAATTTGGGAGGGGGGGGTCTGATTTTTTGAGTTCTTTATGTATTCTAGATATTAGTCCTTTGAGGAATAGCTGTTAAAATATTTTTTTTTCCCATTCTGTGGGTTGTTTCTTCACTCTGTTGGTGGTTTCTTTTGCTATCCAAAAACTTTTTAATGAGATGAGATCCCACTTGTTGATTCTTTGTGATATTTCCTGTGCAACTGGGGTTTTGTTCTTAAAGACTTTGCCTATACCTGTGTCTTCAAGAGCTTTACCTATTCAATCTTCCAGCAGATTAAGTGTTTCTGTTTTAATATTAGGGCTTTGATCCATCTCAATTTTAGTTCAGTGCATGTGAGAGATTTGGGTCTAGGTTTAATCTCTGGCATGTGGAAAACCAATTTTCCTGGCACCACTTATTGAAGAGGCTGTCTTTCTTCCCGTGAAGGTGTTTGGCCCCTTTGTCAAAGATAAGTTAGTTGAGTGTGTTTGGAATTTTTTTCTGCATTTACTATTCTGTTCCATTGATCTTCAGGTCTGGTTTTGTTTTGTTTTGCCTTGTTTTTGCCGGTACAATGCTGAGGTTTTTCAGTTTTGTTTTTGTTTTCTAGAAAAGCCAGCAGAAAGCACCCTTATTGCAATACTAAAACTTGAAACTCATATGTGGTGTAGGGGGAGGGGTGGTGCTGAGGGTGGGTGGAATGGGAACAAAGCAACAGTGTCTCTCACCAAATCACTGCACAGGACCGCAAAGGGTGAGAAGGGACTGAGGGCAGAAAAGCCAGAAAACTGAGATCGGCAGAGACAGCCAAGCATCAAAACAAAAACCAAAAGAGGGAACGACAACCGGCATCATCATCTCAAGAGAACACTCAAGGATTTGCCATGATGGCTGGACTTTCACTGGGTGATAAGTCTACAAACAGAACCTTCAATTTAAACTGTCAATTAAAGTTCTTAAAATTTAGGAAGTAGACCTTGGGTAGTTCTGAGATTGCAAAAGTCCTGAAATCCATTAGAAAAACCAAAACCACAGGATGGGGTGGGGGGGAGCCGGGTCATGAAGAAGGCATCCGAGGTCCCTGCTGGCCCAGGGAGGGCGTCTGTAGTGCCTGACACCGCAGGGAACGTGATCCGCTTTCACAAGGCAGAGGCTAAGGCTCTCCCCTCCCCACTGCGGTTTTGGGTAAGGGTTTGACTTTAACCCAAAGACATCTCTCACACTGGAGAATAATTCAGCGTCTCAGATCTTCTACGGCTTTGCCGCGCAGGAACACAAATGTTTAATATACAATAAGCATTTCATAAAAAAAAAAGACTCTTGCAAACCCTCCCCCTCAACACCAATTACTGTTCTATAGTTAACCCAGAACTTGTGCTGTTAATACTTGACAATATACTTAACTGGAAACCAGACCCAGAAGACTGAAACTGAATCTTCACCCTGAAAGAAAAAAGAATGAGTAATTTGAGGTTGATGGCATATAGTTTAGGTAAACACACACACACACGAAGAAAGGGAAGCGGAAATGGAGGCATCAGAAGCGAAGCTGATGACAGAACACATTCAGTCGGGGCAGATGTTTAGACACAGTAGTGGGCTATCGGGAAAAGCTCCACATGGATTCGTGGGCGCGCGTCTGGAGACACAGGCTCCCTCCAGGGCAGATCCTGGGACGGGGAGCTGAGGGAGGAGGCCGCTGCTGTCCTTCCAGTTTTAGAAGCGCCACACGGCAGGCGAGAGTGGCGCGTGGCGGGATGACGCCCGGGTGCCCAGTGGCCGTAGGCGTGGTCTGGGGAGAGAGTCAGCTCGGCTCTCTGACCCACACTCACCTGGGCTACCCCTTCCTCCCAGCCTCGGATCACCTGCTGGCTGCCCGGCATAAATTTAAAGGGTGGTTTCTGTCCCGGGAGGAATCAAACTTCTCTCCCTCTTCAAGCATCCCGGTGCAGTGCACCACGCAGGTCTGGCTGCCCTCTGGCGGTGCGACAGACGGCATGGACCGGCATGGACCGTGAGCAGACCTTGTCGGGTAGCTTTGTAATACAATTTAAAGTCAGGGATTGTGATGCCCCCTGCCTTGACTTTGTTGCCCAGAATTGCTTTTGCTATTCCAGGTCCTGTTACTGTTGCCAAGTCTACTTTCTTTTGTTGGTATTTGCATGTATCTCTTTTTCTATCTGTGCTAGCTTTCCCTGGCTGTAGTAAGGAAATACCTGAGGTAAACTGAAAGAGGAGAGATGTATTTCGGCTGCAGTTTTAGAGATTTCAGTCCACAGTAACTGGGAGCCCGTCGATTTGGGCCAGTGGTAGCACAGCACGTCATGGCAGAAGCACATGGCACCGGAAATCTAAGGCACTTTCTCATAGTGACCAGGAAGGGGGGGAAGGGTGAGTGGGAGGGGGAAGGGAGGTGAAGGGGAGGAGAGGGTGAGGAGAGGGAGGGGCCACGGTATCAATGTCCCCTCTGAAGCCACGCCCACCGATGACCTCACTTCCTCTCTCTAGGCTGGCTTCCTGGAGGTTCCACCACCTCCAGTGGCACCACCGCTGGTGACCAAGCCTTTGCCACATGAGCTTTCAGGAGACATTTAAGATGCAAACCTTATCGGCACCATTTTCTTTCCAATACTTATTTATCTTTCCCTTCTATATATCTCATAGGACAGACTATGGGATCAGCCCGACTGATCCCTCCTTATCCCTTGTATAAGTTCTTAAATAATTGAAGACAGATACAAAACAATCAGATGAGAGCCAAGAAGATACAGCACAGCAGTAGGTTACAGTTGTCTTGGGCCAGCGGGGTGGAGGAGCAGCAAGGAAAACGGGGGAGGCTGTGGAGTGGTGGCTGAGGGCTTGAGGGTTCATTTTTATGAGGAATAATGTTCTAAAATGATTCCACTTATTAGTACCTAACTCTGTGACTGCACTGAAAGCCATCGGATTGTGCCTTTTGTGTATGGATTGTACGGCATGGGAATTATATCTTTTTTGTGTGTATAGTGCTGGGGATTGAACCCAGGGCCTTCAATAAGCCTCGTCCCCAGCCCTTTTGTTTTCTTTGTCAGGGTGTCGCTAAGAAACTAAATTGTCCAGGCTGGGCTTGAACCTGCAATCTTCCTGCCTCAGTCTCCTAGAGTGCTGGGATTACAGCTGTGCTTCACTCCACTTGCTGTGACTTATATCTTGAGAGTTTAAGAGAAGAAGATATTGAAGAAACAAGAATAAAATGATTTGAAAAAGAAGCAATACAAAAGTATAAAAAACTCTTATACGTTTGAAATATTATGGCCCGAAGTTATTTATATGTGTATATTAAAATATTTTCCTATTTGGAAAAAAGTAAATATACATATGTATGTGTGTATCTTTATGTGCATATGTGTCTATGTATAAGAAAATTTCCTGCAATATGCTCAAAAGGCAGAAAATATGAAAGCAAAGATAAGAAAAGAAAACCAGTCCAAGAGGTTGAAATGTCTAAGAGGAGGGCCGAAAACAGAGGATGGAGAAAAGAGATAGAAACAATAAAGTGATAATAAGAGAAGACTGTTGTCCAGAAATGAATCACACAGGTCTTTGAGGCAAACGGGCCCCAAATGCCCAGTTATCACCAATAAAAAGATTCTTGTGACTTGAGCACAAAATTCCAGAATATCAAGCATAGTGAAGATATCCAGAGTAGGGGGAATAGATCCAAAAAAGCAACCTGGGACTGTGCCACAGTTGCCTGCCGGAGATGGCAGCCTCCTCCTGGGTGAGGTGAGTTTTCCAGACACAGTCGACTTTCAGTGTTCGTGCAGATCCATCCCAAGAAGGCTGCTTTCCCAGTGCCAGGCTCCAGAGGACAGGGAGTGGGGACCTAACCCACAGAGACATGGCTATCCAGTTGGATGACCTGGAGCAAGTCCAGGAACAGAAGAATGAAGAAAGGAGCAGAATAAATTTTGCAGGTGTATCAGTTAGCCATTGCTGTGTAACAAAACACCCAGAAGGTTAGTAACTTCAAATCACAACTGTGCAGTATTGCTCATGAGTTTGTTGGTTCTGCTAAAACTCAGCTGGGCTCTGCAGGGCTTACTTATGTATCAACTGCCATCCACTGTGTTCCAGCTGGGTAGCCCCACCAGCTTAGCTGGGCTCTCTAGCTTTCTGAGAGGCTCAGCCTGGACCACTGGGCTGACTCCTTTGGCTTTGTGTGGTCTGTCACCCTGGAGCAGGTCAGCCCGGAGAAGGGAGAGAGTGTGTGTGCACCACGTCTTGAAGCTCAGCCTTAGAGCCAGAACACTTTACTTCTGCCATGTTCTGCTGACCAGGGTCACGGGTCAGCTCAGCTCCAAGGGCGGGAAAATGCTCTGTGTCTTGCTGGAGCTGCTGCATGTCACATTAGTAAGGGGACTGCAGCAGCATGGGCTGCAGAAGTAGGGCTACTTTTGTGATCCTACCACGGGGAAGGAGCATAAGGATTTATGAAATGTACCTCTTTTCCTGTGTCTTTGAGGGGCCGGCATGGCTTCCCTGAGCTCCCGCCTGCCCCAGAGTGGACCTCACCACAGCCTGGAGCCCTGAAGGGGAGCCGCCTCCCGCTCCAGCGTGGGGCGGCAGGGCTCAGGCCGAGGCTGGGGACCGAAGAGCAGCGGGCCCCTTCCCTGATGGAGTCGGTCTTTCCGGAAGCTGACCGCCGAGGTTCCGCAGGCAATAAAAGTGCCTGCTCAGGCGGAAGTGCCAGCTGCTGAGAAGTGCCAGCTGCTCACCTTTCTGCGGATGGAGACCTTAAGTCACCTTGGAACAGATTCGCCTTATTATCTCTCGGGTTTTCTTAAGTTATATAAATGGAATGCAAGTTGGTGCTGCTGTTTTTGAGAAAGGGTGCAAATGGGCCTCGCTTTCTTTGGCTCAGAAGTGTCCGCCTGTCCAGAGTCCTGAATACGCAAAGTCCAGGAGGGAAGAGGTAGTCGCAGGTTTGCGGGGAGGCTGGGGGGCTGCTGGGAGTGAGAGGCCCGGGCCTCCAGCCCCTCTGTTATTGCCCCTAGAGGCTCCCACAGAGAAGCGGGCTCTCCTCTGCAGCGCCTGGTAGGAAAGGGCGGTCACGGCCTCGGAGGGTCCTTCCTCGCCAGCCAGGGGCAGAGTCTGGGGGTGCTGGATGCACCCAGCCAGCCTCGGGTGCTGACACCGGTGGGGTCTGGGCCTCGCCTATGCTGAGTTCAAGGAGCTGTAGCCCTGGCGCCCGCCGGGGGCACCTGTCTTCGTGAGGCCCTTGAAGCTCGGAGTGATTTGGACCTGGAAGCTAGGGACAAGCTGGGGACAGAGATGAGACCCGCTGCTGGGGGCTTGGCCGGCCTCTCTGCATTCGGACTCCAGCATGCACCTGGAGCCAGAGCAGGGCCGACGCCTCTGCGGCCCCCTGCAGGGCGCGGGAGAGGAACCCCGCGTGGAGCCCGCGCCAGGCGAGGCGTCCTCGGAAGCCCTTTTCGGCACCAGCAGAGGGCGCTGCGGGCTGAGGACGCGCCGAGTGGGCGGTCAGAGACGCCTCTTCCGCCTCGCGGCTCCCGGTGCGGCCGCGAGGTGACGCCGGCGCCCCGCGGGTGGCAGACAAAGCGCGGTCAGCCTCCCGGCCGCCCGGACGACTTCTGAGCGCGCGCGACCGCGACCGAGAAGGGGCGCCACCTGCGGCCCGACGTCCTGCAGTGGGGAGGGTGCCACGGGGAAGGCGGCCCGCGACTGAGGAGGGGCAGAAAGGCCTGCTGTGGGCCTGGGGGCGCAAAGGACGAGGAGGATGGGGCGAGGGTGTCTCCCCACTTTTTGTGTTTTTATTTGTTCGGTTTTGAGACAGGGTCTTGCTGTGCAGTCCATTCTGCCTCGAACTCGAGGCCATCCTCCTGCCTCGGCCTCCCGAATGCTGCCCTGTTGAGGAAAGTCCTGGGTGGACCGATGAGACCACTGACCCGGGCAGGGAGGTGCTCGGAGGGTGGGGCAGTGGGAAAGGCTCGGAGAGCATCTTCCTACAGAGTCGCCTGAAGACCGTGCTCAGCCTCCGTTAATCCTCTTTATTAGCTCCACGGGACCGCATGGCAGCCTCGTGATTCTCTTTGAGCTGCTCTGACGATTCCCATTCTGCAGACAGGAAACTGAGGCAAGAAGAGGTTGGGTGGTGCCTCGCCCCAATGTTAGGGAGTGGGGTGCAGCAGCAAGCAAGCGGGACACACTGGAGAGCGATGGGCAGGGGCGAGGCAGGAGCGCTTGGGGCTGGGGACCACGGGGGGCCCTTTCCACACCTCAGCCCGCAGCGCTCGGCAGCCCACGGATGAAATAAACCGGCGGGAAGCTCGGCCTGGGTGCCCGCGGGGCGGTGTGCAACTCGGACCCCGTCTAGCTACACAGCCCCGCCCCCTGCGTACCGTCCCGCTGCACCCAGGAGCGCAGGCCCCGACTGCAGACTGACTCCGGGTAAGAGCGAAGGAGCCCCGCGACCGTCAGGGCCTGTCCTTTCTGCGCTGCCTCGGTGCTCTCTAGCTGTGACGAATCTGACCGCGGCCGGCTCCTTCCATGGAGATGCCGTCTCCGGGACCCGGCTGGGAGGAGACAGAGCCAGCTGCCTACCTGGAGGGAGACTCCCCACCTCTCCTCCCTTCCCAGGGACTGCATAACGGCCCACCAAGCTGGGGCTGGCATACTGGCCTCGCCGATTTCATCCCCGTTTACTCGCAGGACATTCTCACCGACAAGGATTTATTTTATTCCCGGCAGCGGTATCGCCTGCTGGTTAAGGATGCAGAGTAATAGTTACTGGAGCCCAAACTGGTTTCTGCAAGTCCCAGTATCTGGAGACGAAGCAGAGAAGGGGAGGAATTTGGGAAAGCACTAATTGTCGATGATCAGGCTGCCGGTGCTTTTATTTATGTGCTTATTTGTCTTGCACATAATTCCTGCTTCTCATCCTTAAACTGTGATGTACGGAGCAGATGAGGATTTCTGAGTGTACTCCCTCCTGCCTTTGATTTTTTCTCTCTTTTTTAACAGCTACAAGAATTAGTGTCTAAATAAAACCAACCAACGGGAAAGTGTGCATACTGCTGCTCTCTTTCTGACGCTGACAGATGATAGTAATGGGCAGCAAACCTGTAGAATAGAAAACCCATAAAACAGGCCTCAAAGCACCTCTCTTTTGTCAAGTTATGAGGAAGGATATCTCTAGGCTCCGGGAAGGAAACTCACCAGCTGAGGAGTGTGGGTGAATTCCTTAGGTCTGGCAGACAAGATGTTTATAGCATACACAAGACTGAAATTCTAATTGCAAAGATATCGAGGCTGGGTTTGGAGGAAGACAGAGTGTTTTCTTCATGTGCAAAGTCTGGATTCTGGATTACTCTGTACTTACCCCAGTCACAGAGAAACAAAGGGCAGAAGTCTTTCCTTACGAAGGGCTGAAGGAAGAGGATGCGGGAGTCCAAGAAGTGGGATTCCGAGGTCCACCCAGCAGGAATGGGGCTGGGCTGGAAGCTTTCATCCACCCCGCCATGAACCTTTGGGTCACTGTATTCACACACAGTCCCCCAGGGGCTCAGCAGGCCAGCTGTGAACACAGCACGGGCCCCGGGAGCCACCTGGGCAGACTCGCCAGCCTGGTCCTTTGCTCACCTTTCATTTCCCTTTTCAGTCTCTTCTGCACCTCCGATTGGTCCACTGATGTTATTTTCTTGTCTTTAATAGATTCAAGGGATTTTTGACACTTCCTGGCTTTCTCCTCTTTCCCTTTCTCTGTCTTCCACCAGAGAAGACATGTCAATCTAGCTTTGACTCCCAAGAGCCATTGCTGCTCCCCAGGGCCCCCGAATCACCCTGTGGAGGAGTGTCAGGGAAGGCGCACCCATGACATGGAAGAAAAGAAGGGTAGAAAGAAGTGTGTTAGCTCTCCCCAGACGCAGCCGAAGGGATGGACTTGAGTGAGTCTCCATGTTCAGTCGGCTGGACCTGTGGGGTCAGCTCGATTCTGTGGGGTGACTGGAGAATCTGAACGGGAGGAATTAGAAAGTCTTCCCACTGCCTCCTCTACATAGTAACACTGTGGGAGAGAGGCGCAGAATCAACAACCAAAGTGTGATAGAGCCCGTAGAACAGAATGGGAATTTTGGATAAGACTTCAGAGAACTATTCAAGGATATTGTCTTTATTTAAAAATAAGGATACTGGAAACTTGATTTCCTTAACTAAGTAAAAAGCCCAATATGTGGCTGACAAGTGGAATGAATACAGCTAGAAATCAAATTGGTAATCTGAAGACTCTTGCTGAGGAATTATCCCAAAACATGACATAAAAGCAGAAAGAAATAGAAAGCATGAAATAAAAGGTAAGGGATATACAGCTACTCAGGAGGCTGAGGCAGTAGGGTCACAAGTTCAAGGCTAGCTGGGCAATTTAATGAGATCTTGTCTCAAAATAAATAAATGAATAGGTAAATAAATGGCTGAGAATGTTGCTCACTGATATAGTACACCCGATTTCAATCCCCAATACAGTACTGAAAAAAATTAAGGGACATGGAAGATATATAGAGAAATATTGAGAAAGTATTAAGTTAGGAGTGCTGGAAAGACAGACTAGAGGGAATGAAAAAAGTTCTATCCCAAGAAATAAGAAATAACAAAGGCAGGTCTCTCCAACCTGAAGAAATGCGTGGTTGCTGTGACTGACAAGGCTGCTCAATAGAGGAACATAATAGCTTCTTCAAGGTTCTCAGTGAAAAATCACTTGGAACCCGTGATTATATACTCAGCCCATTATAAAGCTATCGTTCATTGTGAGGGCAAAATAAAGACATTTTCAGACATGAAAGAAGTCAAACAATTTTAAGATCCCCTGACACTTCCTAAAATAGATACGAGAAAATGCAAAACGAAGACATGCCAGAGAAATTGGGTACAAAAACAGTAGTGATCAAATAAAACAGCAAAAGCTATTTTGTAAGAGTAGGTGCTATCTGTATTAATCACTTTACCATCAATGGGACAAAATACTCAACACTCACAACTCAGAGGAGGGTTTATTTTGGCTCACGGTTTTCGGAGGATTCAGTCCACAGTCCTCTCAATCCAAGGAAGGGACGGCATGGTGGAAGCACATAGCAGAAGAAGGCTGCCCAACCCACGGTGGCCGAGACACAGAGAGGGGCCAGGGACAAGATGACACCTTTCGCCAACAGTGGAATAAATAAGCTGTGTGACAGTCATAGCTCAGACACTGCCCAGCACAAGAGAAGGCTGACCGCCACGTGCCTCTGTGGGGACGGCTTCCAGAGGTGGAGGCGTAACACCAAGTGGCAGAAGGAGCTGGCAGTATTCATAGGGATGAGTAGCTGGAAAACAAGATGAACTGGTTTAAGGTGTTTTCTCCTTAGCAGGAGGAATGACCAGGAGGAGACTCCATGAAGGCTTAGGGAGGAGCGCTGATAACATTCTGTGTCTTGATCTTAGAAGCATTTACATGGATGTGTTCACCTTGGAAAAAGCTGTCAAACCACATACTTAAGATTTGGGCACATTACTGTGTGTATGCTATACTTTAAGGAAAATAAAATAAAATAATTGTGGGACAAAAAAATCTAGAGAAGAACATGCAATAGATGGAAGTAAAAGTGTGGGTTTTTTTGTTTTGTTTTGCTTAGTGTGGGGTGTTTTAAATATAATCTTACCTATGCACGTTCAAAAGGTGAACAACGTCAACAAAGAAAATTTGGTATAACAAAATGTAAGAAAAGGGGAAAAGCAACTAAAAAGCATAGTAAATAGAAAACAAAAATGGTATGAACAGTTCTAATAATATCAGCTATTACAATAGATGTGAATGGATTAAACTTGTTAATTAAAAGAAAAAGACCCTGGTGGGATAAAAGTGTAATCTCCAGCTATATCTCCAGCACTTTATTTGAGACATATCTAAAAGGAACAATCCAGAAATAGTGAAATTCAAGAAATGGCAATCCCAGTCAAAACAAAGAAAGATGGTAATCCTAAATTCAGAAGAAATGGAATACAAGATCCAAGCATTTCATCAGACAAATACGTCATATTGGGAAAAAAAAGGAACCATCCCCAGGTAATAAGCAATGATCACTTTTGGCTGCACTGATATCCTTGCTTCAAAATACACAGAGCAACTAGGGGTCAGAGATGTGTGGAGCCCCAGGCTTGCCCATCACTGTGGGAACTGGGCAGATGACTTGGCGTCTTAGAGTATCAGTTTCTTCCTCTCTGAATAGGGAAGAACAAACCTGCTGCATGGGCAGATGGAGGCCCGCTTACCAGGTACTGGTCCCATACCAAGTGCTTTACCTGTGGCAGTGGTGGCAAACCTGTGGCATGAGTGTCATTGTGTTTTTCTTTTAAGACAAAAGATGTTAATGTATGACCTGTTTTTTCTGAAATGAAACCTGAGTATTTGGGTTTAAAAAAAAATACACAGAGCAGAAACTGGACAGAACAATAAATAGACAAAAACAGATAATACTGTAGTGGGCAATTTTAACAAACTGTCAGGGGAGTGAGTAGAAAGAGGCGTTGAATAAAACATCAATGAGCTTGATCTAAACACACACACAAACACACACACACACACACACACACACACCCCTTTTACATATTCCTTGACCACAAATGAAATATTCTGAAAAAACTGACCACATATAAGGCCATTAAGGAAATAATAATAAATTCCAAAGAGTTGTCATTATTTAGATCATTTTCCCTGATCGAAATGCAATAAAATGAGAAGTTAACAAAAACATTTTAATAACTCCTAAAGGAAAAATCAAAATATACAAATGTACCAACTGTGAATGGTAACAGGAGCACTTTATCACTAAACCCGTGTTTGGTGCCAAAGCAGGACTCGAAGGAAAAAAGTATGCTCCACACATTTATTAGGAAAACAAAAAGATTGAAAATAAATGAGTCTTCCAACACAAAGATCTGTTCGAAACGTTTTCTTTAATCTGAAGAAACAGAATGATGAGATTAAAACTAAAGCAGAAATTAGTTTTAAAATACCTAGTATAACTGATCAATGAAGTCAATATTTCAAAAGACAAAAATGTAACTAAAAGATGAAACTAAAAGGAGACACAAATGTAGATAAAGAATTTTAAGTATGGCCAGACAAAACTTTATAAACTTTGTAAGCAGTAAATCCACAGACAGTTGGGTGTGGTGGTGCATACGTGTAATCCTAGCACTCAGGAGGCTGAGGCAGGAGGATCACAGTAAGTTCGAGGCCAGCCTGAACTACAAAGCGAGACCCTGTCTCAGAAAATCAAAACAACAACAATAATAATAAAATGAAAATAAACTCAGAGACCTAGAACGATTGACAATTTTTAAGAGAACTATAAATTCTTAAAATTGGTTCGAGAGCAAGCAGAGCAGCAACCTTGGAAGAAAGTTAAAAGATACTACCCTCTTGTGGGGGAGCCCTCGGCACTTCCTGTGTCCAGGTGCTGCGGGACACAGAAAAGGTCACGAGCTGTCAACACCGGGGCAACACGAAGCTGGACGGGACACATCAGAGAAAGACAAGCTACAGCCCAATTCCCCGTAAACATAGTCACACACCCGCAGGAACTAGAAACAGCGCCGGTGGAAGAGGCCGCCCAGGGGATTGCACCTTCCGCCCAGGCCGTTCTCTGCGCCCTCCCGGCTCCCGCCGGCCCCTCCGCACACGCGCACCCGCCGACGGTGTGCACGCGGCTGCCTATTTCTCCCCTTCGTGGATGGATCTCTTCTGAATATGTTTATCCGTGAGTCTCTTGGCCTTTCTTCTCGAATCTTTTTTCCCAACGTTTACCTCTTTCTTTCTTTATGTCTAGAGGTTTTGAAGGTGAATGTTGCTTTTTTCATTTTGTTCTTATCTTTTTTCTTTCTTTCTCTCCCAATTACGATAAAAATACAGAAAATAAGTAGATTGTATAATTTTATTAATTTAATGTATTTCTTGTTCTTAATTTTAAATTCAGATGAACAGTATCATATTGTAATATTGTCCTTTAAAGTTAAATTTTATTTTTTAAGTATTAGCGACTTCAATTCAGCAGTACACCAAAAGACATTTTAGGACTGCAAGTGTGTGTTAAACCTTTAAAAAATCTACCAATTTAAAACATTGCTTTAATAGAGTAGACAAAAAACCACCTAATTTCCCTAGAGAATGAAACACTGTTGAAAATATTCAATATGCATATCTTTACGACTGAAGAAAGCTTCAAACAACAGTGTGATGCACATCTATTAAAATGGCAAAAATCCCAAACACGTGTGTCACAAGAGCTGGCAACCAGAACTCCCACCTAACCCTAGCAGGAAGGCATGAGGGAAGACAGGTTGGCAGCTTCTCAACCTGCTAAGTCCACCCTTACCATCTGACCCGCGTGGCGCTCCTTGGGATTTACGCAGGAGACAAAAACTCATGCACGTCCAGACAAAAGCCTGCACACAGAGATCTACAGCAGAGTCATTCACAACTGCCAGGGGAGCAACCTGGATGTCCTTCAACAGCTGAATGGGCAAATGAACCGTGGTACATCTGGACAATGGGATATTATACAGTGCTAAACAAAATAAACTGTCAAGCTCAGTGGTAGAGAGCTTGCCTAGTACGCGTAAGGCCCTGAGACTGATCCCTAGTACTGCAAAAGAAAAACAAAAGAAAAGATCAGGGAGGTGAAAATGGCCATCTATATGGAAAAATCTTATATAGCACAATCCCATAGCATAATCAGAATAAATCACAAAAGGCAAACATAAAAAATAATCTGTTTTACAGACTTCTAGGAGAAGCTTCCTTATTAGTAAATAAAATCCGCAAGCCCCACATGTGATTTTGAGACTTACTGAAAAGTTTAAAATGTAGCTGGAAAACATAACATCTTAATGTTATTTTTAAAACAGTATACAAGTGATAGACTTAAAGCTAGGTACAACCGGGCATAGTGGCACATGCCTGTAATACCAGCACTCAGGAGGCTGAGGCAGGAGGATCACTGGAAGTTTGAGGCCAGCCTGGGCTTTACAAAGAGAAACCTTGTCCCAAAAAACCTAAAAGAAAAAGAAAAAAAAAGTACAGAGTCCACCAAAAAATGTATACATCAGGAAGAGAAAAACTTGTATTAGTATTTTGATACTAAATTTATTGAGACATCATGAGATTAATACAAGTTATCTTTGGCCTCTACACTTACCAGAAGTGCTCGAAGTAGTGGCTGTGAGCTTCCCGAAATTTACTAGTATGGTGGACTGATGAAGTGTGTATACATTCTGTAGTTACAGCATCTATGGAAGAGGACCACAATCTAGAACATATATAAAGAGTTCCTACAAATCAATAATAAAGATTAAATAAAGTCTATGAAAAGGTAATTCAGATTTTTAAAAAAAGCAAAGACTATGAAAAAGTAATTCACAGATTAAAAAAAAATGCCTAATGAATGTAAAAGAGATTGAACTTTAGATATGATATTCAGGGAATTGCAATAAAATTAAAGCAAAATCACTTTTCTCATTACCACCCTGGTGAAAATTAGATAGTGACTCCCAGGAGAGGCCAAGATGTGGGGAAAGGAATTCTCAGAGATTGTTGGTAGGAGGAAGTATTGACACAGCTTTTCTAAGGGCAACACAGGAGAATCTATGAAAACAAAGACATGCTTGTGGTTTGAGTGAGCAACTACACTTCCAGGACCAACAGAAACACACGCACATACACACAACAGTGTTCACTGCAGCGTGGTTTGCGTTAGTGGTGACGATCCAGCAGGACGGCAGTTGGGACCTGGGTGCCAGCCCAGATCTGCCTGCCCCAGAGGCAGCAGGCCGCTCACACCCCGGGGCCCTGCCACGAATGCAGGCAGCGAAGCCATGCACAGGGCGGCCCCTCCTGGCTTGGCCAATGATAGCACTGCGCCATGGGCAGGTGTGTTCTGGCCGCCCCGCATGTCGCTTCTGAAACGAGGGTGCTGTAGTTGGATCTGAAATACCCCAAAGGTGTGATCATGTGCGAGACACTTAGTCCCTAGGATGGCACCCCAGGGTGGGGCAGAAGCTCTACGTGAGGCCCAGCTGGAGGTCTTGGTCACCGGGGGCCATGCCATTTTCTTTTTTGCAGTGCTGGGGACTCAGACCAAGGGCTTTGCATGTACTAGACAAGTGCTCTGCCCCTGAGCTACATCTCCAGTCAGGGGCCAGGCCATTGAAGGAGACCACGGGACCCAGCCCCTTCCCTTTTCCTCTCTTTTTCACTTCCTGACTCTGTTCCTCCACGCTCATCCCACTGCGATGTGCCGCCTCAGTACACGGAGCCGATGAGCACAGGCTGAGAGTTGCAAAACTCGAAGTCAGAATTAACTTTCTTTATAAGCTGAGTGACTCAGGTCTGTGTTACAGCAACAGAAATCTGACTAACACAGAGGCCAGTAATAAGGCTGTGTCCAGTGGTTGTCAGTTAACTGCAACAACCAGAGCACATTCACACATTCTCTACCTTCTCCCTGATCTATGTCGGGAAAACTGAAGAAAAGCTGTCTGACCTGGTGGCAGGCTTATTGCTCTGTTTTCAAGTCAACCCCGAAAGCATCAGATGAAGCAAGCCTTCCTGGGCACGCAGACCCTCCCCAGGCCCCGTGCTGCCCTGCCTGGCCTCCACACAGCTCCTCCCACCCCCGAGGGCCTCGCTTCCTCCCTCTGGGGCTCTGAGCCCCGAGTGGCCCAGCCCCCCTGCCTACCACCTGTCTTTGGGTCACCAGGGCTCAAGGAAAACACTGATTTGTTTTCCTTTCAGGTTTCAGACTTTGATTTGGGTAGTATGTGCACTTTAATTTCAGGGGTCCATGGACAAGTTTTTGGGAGACAGACAGAAAGATGTAAACGAGCACAAAAGTGCATCAGCCCTGTGGTGGCTTGTGAGGGGCTTGGGAGTTTTGAGGGGCCCATCTTCAGGCTCCTCTGCAATGCAAAACAAGGCTCATACCTGGAGGGTCATGTGGCACAGCCGAGAAGGGTGCCGGGTGGGGCTCTGAGGTGTGCCTCAGGTAATATGGTGACCTTCCCTTGCCTCTCATCCCTCAGGTCACTCAGCACAGCTAGGACCAGGGGCCTGGCCCGTCCCTTTCCACCAATAAAGCACAAAACTAGGAAAACCACTTGGCCAAGGAGGCAACTAAAATTACCACTGAGCAAGCTATCACAGGAATTGTACCAATCTGTGCCTCTTAATTTAGCGTAATGTTATTTCCTTAAAAGTTTGTGTGCACATTTAATGAATTCATAAAACCCAAACTGTAGGAACTCCTGGCAGGTGCAGCTCCATGACTTCGCATTTGAGAGAGCCGCTTGGGGTGCAGAGCCCATTTGGGGGCTGGGCACAGAGCAGGAGTGGGGCTACTAAGCAGGATGCTGGGTCCCTGGTCCAAGCCCCACACCCAGGAGCCAGGCGGGCCGTGCTCTGAGGCGTGACAAGGCCCCAAGAAAGGGCTCTAACTTCTGAACTACAGACCAGGATTCAAATCCTGACTCTGCCTTTGAGCCATGCAGCCTTAGGCAAGTCACATGTCCTGTCTGCACCTCAGTTTCCTCATCTGCATACTGGAAACAATTTGGTTTGGCAGGGTGCTTGGGCTGGCACATAGCATAATCCTAACTACTTATAATTGTTTCCTCTTTGCCAGGCATTGTTCGAAGTCCATTACGTGTGTGACCTTGTATTGTGTGTTGTCATGTCAACCCTATAAACAGGAAACATTCTTATTCTTATTTCACAGATTGGGAAACTGAGGCACAATTTTAAAAGAGGTATCTTATGGAAGATCACATGGGTAGCACATCCAGGATTGAAATATAGGTCCACTGACCTCAGAATTTCTCCTTCCTGATCTCTCTCTCATCATAGATCCAGGGCCTTGGCGATGAGCTACATCTTAGCACATCTTTAAAGATTCAATTTTGAGACAGGGCCTCACTATGGTAAGTCACTAAGTTTCCTAGGCTGGTCTCAAACTTGTGATCCTCCTGTCTCAGCCTCAGAGAATGCTGGGATTGCAGGCAAGTGCCACCAAGCCTGGCTCCAGAGTCGTTATCCTTAATCACTCACTTTCTCACCTCTCTAATGAAGAGTGGCTGATATACAGCAGAAGGGCCCAGGTTCATTTAGCCACTCATTTAATCAGTCAGTCACTCAACAATTTCCTGAGTGCTGTACCAGGTCCTGTACCAGTGCTGGAAACTGCAGGGTACACAGAACAGACCCGTTCTCTGCTCTGAAGCTTCTCTCTTAATAAATGCGTGTGTGTACAGGGATGAGATCAACTATAAACAGATGAATAAGCAACAGAAGGTCCGAGAGTGCTCTTTGTCTGGGAGGGAAGAAAGCAGCGGCAGCAGCCTGTCCATGGAGGTGACGCCTGAGTGCAGCCGGGGTGCAGAGCAGAGTGGGCAGCACTGTGGGGCCAACGCCTGGCCGCTATGCTCGGCTGGGGCCTCCAGGCCCTTGTTGCTGCCCACGCTGCTCCAACGCAGCTCTGGACTGGAGCCTACGGCTCGCCTGTCCCCAGCCCACCTGCCCTTCTGGCTGCAGGCCCTGGTGGTGCCTGGGCCTCAGTGCCCAGCTCCCCAGCTCTGGTCTGGCCAGGGCCGCCCAGGTGGGACCTGCGGTTGGAGGCTGGAGCACTTCCAGGGCTTCCATCAAGGCTTTTTCTGCACACAGACTGACGCCCGGCCTATCCCACCTGAGACTGGGTCTGTCTTTCAGAGTTCAGATCTGTGCATGTGTCTGCGTGTGTGCAGGGGGCGGGTGCGTGGGGACAGAGGGGCAGAGAACCGAGCGGACATGCTCTTAGCACCACCTATCTCCGCCACCGTGAGTTCTGTGGTTTGTGTGGCTTTGTCCAGTCAACGTCTTTGTTTTTCAGCCTGAAATCCTGGGCCAGCCATGTGGCCTGTCTCTCCCGCCCCCGAGTTGTCCCACCGGGACAGCTGTGACAAGGGGCACAGCCCCAGAGGAAGCCGCTGGCTGCAGAGAATCTGGCTGTCCCTGGGCTCTTCCCCCACAAAGCAGCCATCCGCCCTGCTGAATAGTCACACCCAGGGCTGAAGCTGAAGCTTAAAACTCTGAAAGGCAAAAAAGGAAATTGGGGCCAAGGAAGCTGATCCTGACTTTCTGCTTGAGCCACTTACGCTTTTCAGCTGATTCATTCCATCTGGAGGCTTTGTCTCGCACTGAGAATTTCCTGGATTTCAGGAGAGCAGGTGCGGACCCGAGAGCAGGGCTTTGGGACAATGGGCCAAGTAGTTTATTGTCTGGGCTGGCTCAGTCCCCTTTACTGCGCACACACATGCACATGCACACACATGCACACGCACACACAGGCATATGCACAGACACACATGTACGCACATGCACACACACTCATTCACAGTGATATACTGCACAAAACACATAGATGCAGCTCATTCCCATGGCACAAACGGCAACACAGCCGACAGTCCACTTTTGGCAGGAGCAGATGGCTGCTTGAATGGGGTCCTGGAAGAGGCTCGCATAAAGGGCTGTTTACAGAGGTGCGGGTAGGGCTGGTTTGCAGGGAACCAGTGGTGCTGTTCTAAAGCAGCTAGCTATGGCTGTTGTGACTGTTAATCCTCACATGTCAACTACACTGGATTCAGAAATGCCTAGCAGAGCAAAGTGTGCTCCTGGGTGTGTCTCAGTGTGTCGTGGAGATGTGACCTTGGGTACTCTACATGGTTCTTCGCCTGGCAGTCTTCCCCTGCTCTGCTTCCTGGCCACAAGGAACCAAGCAGCTTTCTCTGCCACGCCCTTCTGCCCTGATGTTTCTTCCTTGGAGCCTCTCAACCATGGACCAAATCCCTCAAAACCTGGAGCCAAATTAAACCTCTCCTCCTTTAAATTGTGGGTGCTGGGTATGTGCCCAGTGGTGGGAAAGCTGGCTAATACAGAAAAGTGGCACTAGAGGAGTGGGGTCATTTCTGTGACTGTGTCTGACCATGTGGTTTAGAAGCTTTGGAACTGGTTCGTGGGAGGAATTTGGAAAAGTTTGGGGATGCAGGTTAGAGAAGCCCAAGAATGCTGTAAACAGAGATTGATAAGTGATTCTAGCCAAAGCTCAGAAGACCAGGCTGCTGATAGGAATGCAAATAGTAAAGGCCAGACTTAGGAGGTTTCATCTGGGAATAAGGACTCCACTGGAGGGTATGTGTGTTACACTCTGGCAGAAAATTGGTCTTCATTTTGCCCATGTGCTAATTTGCAGGTGACTGAAACTAAGGGTGGTGGACTAATTAATCTGGCAGAGGAAATGGGTGCTGCTAGCTGCTTTTAGCCAGATGTGTAGTGAGATGTATAGTGAGGAAGGACAGAGCAGAAAAATTTGCAAATTTAAATTTTGGCCCAGAAGGAACCATGTGTAAAATTGAGGAAAAAGGAGGTGTGGCTGCAAGAAATTAGCACCATTAAAAAGAAACCAAGTACTTTGTACAGAGACTGGAAGAAAGATGCCTTGAAGACATCTCAGGGATCAGCAAGATTCTACCCAAGGGTACAAGTGTCAGCCTTTCATTTAAGAAGAGAGTCCTTGGGACCCCCGCTTGAGAAGGCACACTAGGGAACTGGTTCCCTGGGATTCATTTCACCATGCTTAGCCATCCAGACACTCAGAGGCCACTTCAGCCATGATTGAAAGGGGCCTGCCTACTACTTCTGCTGACCACAGACCTTGGTATCATCTATGTGATACTGATTTTACTGGCATACAGAATGCAAGAGTTGTAGGGTCAGGGAGGCTTCCACTCAAATTTCAAAGGAAGGCCTAGAGTCCAGACAAGGAGCCTTTACTGAAGCTGTGGGAATGAAGCCACAATGTGCAGTGAAAACCTAGGAGGTTGGAGATGCCAGGAGTAGAAATGGAGAGAACTTGTGGGCTCGAACCAGCAAGGCTATAGGGGTGGGGCCACCCATGCCCTTTGGAACACACGTTTTACCACTGGGCACCTTGAATGCCGAATATGGAGCTACAGGACTTACTGTTTGCCCTGGTGGGTTGTGGTCTTATTTTGGTCCTATTTGATTCATTTCTATCCCTCTCTTCCTCCCTTTTGGAACAGGAATTCTTATCCTGTGCCATTGTGTCTTGGGATTGTGTAACTCACTTTTGCTAAGGGCTTACCTTGCATTTTAGAAGAGATATCCTTTGTGCTGATGGAGAGACAGCCACAGGAGACAGAGTCCCCTCTGCATGACATTCTTCCAGCTTAGTGACTGTGGTTGGCAGGTGTGATTCTTGGAGGTGAGGAAGCGTTGCCAATGTGCTGAAATGAAAGATGAGGAGGGCCTTGATCCTTGATGGGCTTGACTTTCCCTGTGAGCTCACCAAATGGGGAAGCACATACTTTATGTAGGCAGGCAGACCTCAAACAAGGAGGAGACGGGAGCCACCAAGTGTCACATGCCAACTTTCTGTTGGACTCTTACCCAGAACACACTGGCTGAGAGTGTTAACACTAATAGATGTCCCTGCCCCGGAAACACAAAGCTGGGAAAAAGAGGTTCCCCTTACCAATGGTACCTTGGCAGTGAAGGAGGTGGTGTGAGATTTCCTAAAGACTGAGAGCTCAGTAAGGAGCAAGCAGTGTTCTGCATATTTTGGTCAGTTGTGCTTTTGAGATGTGCCTCACCATCAGCCACCTCCAGTGCTGCTCCAAAGATTGTCCTCTGTCCAGGTCAGGAGCTTCCGAATAGGTTGGGCCAGATCGTTTCCCTGCTTCCAAGTCCTGCATCCTTGTGAACCAACCAAACTTTCTAGAACCCCCACTAAACCCCATTCTCCTAGCACTCTGGGCCCGGTCTCATAATTCCTATGCCTGTCCCCTCTGGTACCCCATTAGCCCACAGTTCTCTAAACCAGGGCTCTTGGCAAGGGACCAAGGATGAGTTTGGGAAAGTTCATTTAGATGGCTTTGAGGTCTGGCCCAAACAGTTTTGCAGGAAACCTTATAATTGCACCCAGAAGCACTGAGCAACCAGGCTAACCTTTTACTGAAGATGATAGAGAGGTGGAAGAGATGGTCCTATCACATATTACAGAGCAAAATCTATCTACCTACCACTGCCGTATAATGAAAATAAATATTTCGTCTTCAGCCTCAATTCTCGGACCAGAGTTCCTAAAGCCTTTGGGATCTCCTGAGGATGGAAGTATCTTTTGTTGCTCACAACATTCCCCTTTTGGACACACCTGGGACAGTCTAGTGAAGTGACTCAGAGCGGGCCCTCGAATAGCTTCAGGCTGGGGATCGTTGTCCGAAAGGTCAAATATGGGATTAGAGGGGCAGGAACTTTCATTCCATCCCCCGATCTCTGGGGAGGGCAGAAGAGAACTGGAGACTGAGCCCAACAAAAACCCTGGACAAGGTTCAGAGACCTGTTGAGCTGGCAAACACACCCACCTTCACTCCCTGGGGACAAGCGGGCAGAATCTCTTGCTCAGGACCCTTCCCAGCCTCAAAATGTGTACCTCTTTATCTGGTGGTTCAACTAGATCTTTCATACTGGACCGTAACGGTCAACACAGCATCCGCTACAATAGTAATCACTGAGTTCTGTGAGTTGTTCTGGTGAACACTGAACCTAAGCAGGGTCACGGGAAAGTCCAAATGGGTGTCAGCGGGGCAGAGACGGGGGCAGTCAGGGTGCCCCATTTGCGGATGGCATCAAAACTGGGGAGCAGTCTTGTGTGACTGAGGTCCACACTAACCATGAGTTGGCATCAGAACTGAGCTGATTTCTGGGACACTTAGCTGAGGTAAAAAATTAGAGAATTGGTCGGTATAGGAAAAATGACTTGTATTCAGGGTCAGAGAAAAATATGAATTTTGTTGTAGGAACACACCAATGTCATTTTTAACCACATCCTCTCTTGCCAAGTTTTCTCTCCCTCCTGGGTTTCTGCCTCTTCTCCTTTCTTCATTGTAAACCTTACTCCTCCAACCATCTCTGCCTCTCAAAAATCAGTCCAGCTTCTAGCACTCAGCTACAGCCTGCATGGCCAGAAGTACAGAGGCTCGCAAACCCAGCTGCTTCTTGTTCTTCAGGCCCGTGCTGGACAGGGGACGGGTGGCAGGGAGCTCAGGTAACCCCGACCTGCAGCCAAGGAGCCCGAGGTTCGGCCAGGCAAAGAGCTGCAGAAAGTGGGGGTGCCCGGAGTGTGTGGACCTGCTCCTTCCTCCAGCAGCTCTTCCCCGGCGGCCGCTGGACGGCAAGCCCCGGCCTTCCAGTGAGTTCTCCTGCAGGCCTTGGGCACCCTTCGCTCGGCTCCTCCCATTGGGGGCTCCAGTCCTCACCAGCAAGTTCCAAACTTTAATGTGGAAGAAGTTCTTTTAATTAGTGCACAATGAAAGGAAAAATGTAAGGACAGGTGCAGAACACACAACACAGTTTGCTTTCAAAGGTATAAGATGAGTGCCAGCACGGGTGAGTGGTGATTTTCGCAAAGAGAAACTCGTCTTCCGTGACCCACACGATGGGGTTTTTGCATAGCAGAAGACGGTATGGGCGTTTAGCAGGACACATCTGCTCTCAGGGATTGTGCTGTGCCTCCCTGGGCTCTTTCAGTGTGAGACATTTCTTGTTATTACTCATCTTTCTTGCTTCCTTTCTTTCTTTTTCTTTCTTTCTTCTCTCTTTTCCTTCCTTCCTTCTTTTTCCTTTCCTTTCCTTTTCTTTCTTTTCTCTCTTATTTGCATTATTCTTCCTCTTCCTTTACCTTCTTTTTTGTGGCGCTGGGATCAAACCCCAAACCCTTGCACTCAGCTACAAACCCAGTTCTTTCTAAACATTTTTCATCTGAGGCAGGGTCTCACTTAGTCACTAAGCTGCTCAGGCGGGCCTTGAACTCCTGCCACAGCCTCCCAGAGTGCTAGAGTCACAGGTGTGCACCATGCTCGCCTCTTACCTGCTTACTTACTTTGCTCGACTTTCAGAAAACAACAAGGGATCAGCGGGCTGCTGTTCCCTCACCAGTCATGCATGAGGCCCGGGGTGCTTGCTTGGGAGTGCGCTCGCCCTGCTCTGGCCGCTGCCGTACAGCTCTCCTCAGCCCGTGCAGGCATGTGGCTGTGGCCAGCGCGGGCCAGTGTGACGGGAAGGGATGGGCAGGGCCTCTGAGGCGCGAGGAGCAGGACGCAGTGCTGACCTCTCGGCTCCCCCAGCGTTGCTCTCCCCTGCCCACTGGATGGAGGCAGCCGGTACTCCAGATGGTGCAGGTGGGGCCTGTGGTGGCTGTCAGCTGGATCCTGAGTCCCCCCACCCACGTTTTGCTTGAGTGAGAAACAAAACAATGCCGTGTTAACCGCCCCTTCAATATTTTACCAATGCTTTCTTTGAGGTTTACGTTACATATCAGCAAATGCATGCACGTTAAGTGTGCAGCTTGATGAGTAGTGAGAAACGCAGTCACCGCGCAGCCACCACCCCAACCAGGATGGAGCACCCCTCGCAACACACCCTCGAGCCCTTGTCCTGCCAGGGTCAGCCCTCCCCCAAACAGGGTTTTGCTGCTTTCAAGGAACAATCTTGTGGTTCTTTAAATGGACCCCTAGGTGTGGTGTTCTTTTGGAAACTAGTGTAAATGAAGTTGTCTTAATTTCATTTTTGGATTATTCGTTGCTAGTATACGGAAATAGGACTAATTTTCATATATTGCTCTTTGTGGTAGACCTAATATGGTCAACTTGAGCCAGAACGCCCAGCTGGACTGAGTTGGTGTGATGCTGGGCGTACGCGATCCGCCTGAGGGTTGTTGCTGATGCAACATAAGACAGAGTGGGAGCTGTAGCTAGTTGGTGGGCTGTTTCCCAGGAGAAGCTCTGCTGCGGCTGGTTCTTCCAGAGGGGGCTTGGCTGTCCCCGTCGAGGAAGGAGCTTGGGGCCTTGCTGTCATCGAGGATGGCTGCTGTTGCTTCGGAGGAGCTCTGGTTGTCATCTCTGCTGCGAGCATCGTATCCTGGCTCCAGTCATCATGTGCAGACACGGTCGTACATGGGACAGTGCTGTGGGCTCCCAGCCTTCGATTGGATCTTTTGGGTCTCCAGTGCCTAGATGAACATTCAGCACCTTCTGCATTTGGCTTCTGGGTGAATATTGTAATCTGTAAATGTGCCCTATTAAATCTGCTCTTTTATGACCATTGGCTCTGAAAATCTAACACAGTCTTATACCCTGCAACCTTGCTGAACTTGCTTATCAGCTATAATGGGGTGGGGCAGAGAGGGAGAGAAAGAGAGGCAGAGACAGACAGAGACAGAGAGACAGCCAGGGAGAGAGACAGAGGCAGAGAGAGACAGAGAGACAGAGAGAGAGACAGAGACAGAGAGACAGACAGAAAATCCCTTAGGATTTTTTATATACAAAATCAGGCTGTCTGCAAACAGAGATAGTTTTACATCTTCATTTCCAATTTGGATGACTTTTATTTCATTTTCTAGCCTAAGAAATGTTGAATGGAAGTGGCAAATGCGAGCCAGGCATGGTGGTGCACACCCTTAATCCCAATCTTGGTATGCTGGGGCAGGAAGATCAAAGGCTAAGTCCCGCCTGGACAATTTAGCAAGATTTTGTCTCAAAATAATAAAAGGGGTGGGGGATATAGTTCAGTGGCAGAGTGCCCCTGGGTTTGATCCCCATTATGAAGAGAGGTGGCAAAAGCAGACACCTTTGTTCCTAACCCTGGGAGGAAAGCGTCCTTCGGCTGTCAAGAGGGACAGAGCAGAGCCCAGTCTGAGACAAGCCACCCTGAGAATTGCCCCTCCAGTGCACTCTCCATACTGTTTGCCAAAATGTTATTTCTGGAAAACGAAGTCACTTAATAATCATAGTGGCCATGGAACGAGCTGACCGAGGGCCAGAGCCTCATTAAGGGCTCTCTGTGACGTGGTGGCACTGTTCTCCTGCTGCTTGGAGCACAGTGGGCGCGGGCTCTGCTGTCACCCGAGGGAGCAGCCTACTGCAGGGCACCAGGGCCTGCTCCCCCAGCTGTGTTGCTCTGCCCTCCAGGTACTGCCCAGCTCAGGAGACGCCTTGGACAGAGCTGGGGTACAGGGAGAAGGCAGCCTGTGGAGGGAAGTTTTTTTCCCCATTACAGAATTTTATTTCCCTCTTATTTTTTGTTCTGAAAAATGCCAAATGCTTAGAAGCAGTGGGAGAATAATATAATGGACTCCAAGTATTTCACCTGGATTTACCTCTTAACATGTTTTTCTGAATGATTTGAGTGTAAGCTGCAGGTACTATGACACTGCACTTCTAAATATTTCAGCACATGTCTCTTCAGAACAGGAAAATTACCATTAATTCAATAATAATGAATAACAGTAATTCATCCAGGGAGGGCGAGGGTGTGGCTCAGTGGCAGAGCATGTGTTCAGCATGTCCAAGGCCCTGGGTTCAATTCCCAGCACCCCCCCAAAAGTCACCTAGCAATACTATTCCAGATATAAAATGTCCCACTTGACCTAAATAACTTTTTATAGCTTGTGTGTTGCTGCTGTTGTCATTTTAACTCAGGATCCAGTCAAGATTCCCACTGCATTTCTTTTGTTTTTAAAATTAATTTTATTGGTGTATTTTAGATACACATAATGAGCACATTCACCATAGGGAACTTGTACCTGTACATAATATATTTGATTCTTCATTTTCACATTTCCCTCCTCTCCCTTCAACCCTTCTTCCCCTCCCCATTTACAAAAGCTTTGTTTCCATTTTTCGCCTTCCATTCTCTTCTCCCCTCCTTGTTTCCCTTCCCATTGGAACATTTTCCTCCTACTTCCCAATATCTATGCTCCATTTTGGTCCTCATTTAAACTCCTTTATGTCTGTTTTGTTTTCTCTGACGCGGACCTGCTGGAAGCATCTAGCACAGTTGTTCCCTCGGCCAATTTGTCTGTTTCTTGTCCATTACAGGCAGGTCACACATTTTGACTGGACTACTTCTCTGCAGATATTACGTGTTCCTCGGTGCGACGTCGGGAGGGACACGGGACCAAGCCATCCCACCATTTCTGACACTGAGCTTGGTTAAGAGAGTGCCTGTCAGGTCTCATGGTGGCAGCAATTTTCCTTTCGTAATTAATGAGAAGTTCAGGTCAAGCCCGGGCGATGGGTGAATAGCCTGTTCGCCAACAACTTTGCACCCAGTGTTCTTAGTATCTTCGAGGATTTCTGCTTGGTTTGGTTAACTCACTAGCGGTCGCAGAATGGCACTGTTTAGAATCTCAAATTCCTTCTGCCTTGATCAGCTGGCTTTCTTCTATAAAGAAGAGTTCTCACTCCCCTTTTAATTCTCTTTCCCTCTCATTAGACGGAGTAATGGATTTTTACAAAATTAAACAT
This sequence comes from Hystrix cristata, assembly GCA_004026905.1. Taxonomy (NCBI): domain Eukaryota; kingdom Metazoa; phylum Chordata; class Mammalia; order Rodentia; family Hystricidae; genus Hystrix; species Hystrix cristata. The sequence continues at coordinate 73,288 of PVJO010005954.1, forward strand.
GCTATCAGCCTTTACTCTTTCTACCGTTCTCGATGTTCGAAATGTTCTAAGTGTGGACAAGGGGCCTGTTTCCTAACTGGGCAGGCACGTGGCCGCCTGAAGAAAACTGGGGTCCTGTTCTAAGGAAGGGGGGACGGTTGCTGGGTGGCACCAGCAGACTGTCACCACACCATACCTTCCCAGAGCCTCAAGTTTCCTTTGGGTAATGACGCTCCCGGAACGATGTTGAAGGTGGGTGACTTGGTCATGGACCACTGCATGTAACTACATGAAAAGCATGTCAACATTTTCTTTCCCCTCTCTTGCCTTTATTCACATCCTATCCTACTATGGATTTATGGTGTTACATTATCGGCATCTGTTTGCACCTCAGTTTTCTCATCTGTGCAGTGGGGATACAGAACTTACTGGGCTGTCACGGGGCTCTCCTGGGCTGCTGTACATGGAACCCCACTGTGAGGCTTGTGGAATTCCAGGACTCAAGAAGTTCTCAGAGGGTGTGAGGCCTTGTTGGCTCATGGCCACCCTTGGCTCTGACTCTGGTTTCACTGAGTTAGTTTAGTGTATTAATTATGTTATTGTCTAACTCAGAAGTAAAATCTAACCCTTGTCTCAGTGTTTACAGCCCTCCCTCAGTCACAGAAGCCATGTAGGTGTCCAGGAGATGTGAAAACATTTGGAGCACGGAGGGAATGCTGGTAGTGCTGCACCTGGGCCTGTGTGCTGGCCGGCGAGGCCCTGCCCAGCTGCCGTAGGTGCCGGCTGCAGGCAGATCACAGATGCGCCGTTCCCCGGGGACTGTCCTCAGGTGCCATGGCCGAGCGACGTGGGAAATGGAAGGCCAGACCCCATGCTGCACAGCGCGGCCATTTCTGGACGTAATCTGGGCTCGGACTCCTGTGGGACCAGCTTGAAGCCAGTCTCCAGCTTTGACCGTATTTCCCCCCATTTAGTGAGGCACAATTGACAAATACAATTGTATGTATTTAATGTATATAACATGATGAATTGAGAGATATGTATATACACACACACACACACACACACACACACACACACTGTGAAATGCTGACCACAGTTGACTTAGTAATACATCTTCACCTCATAGTCATCATTGTGTGTGTGTGCGTGTGTGGTGTGTGTGTATGTGTGCCAAGGCCCCTTAAGATTTACCCTTCGCAAATCTCAAGTACATAGTATACACAGTATTGTATTAACTATAGTCATCGTGTTGTACATTTGATCCTCTGAACTTATTTTATATTAAAAGCTTGCGATCATATATTTTAAAGTATTTAATTGACAAAGATCATATATATTCAGGGTGTACAATATGATGATCTGATATTCTCATACATGTACAATCCTTATCACAATCAAATTAGGGCATCATTCACTACCCATGGTGTCCAGGAGAGCCATAGAACTTATTCAGTGTGTAGCTAAAGTTGGTGTGCTTTGACCAGTATCTTAAATATATATGAAAAATGAGGCGTATTTATTCACATTGATGTCTCTATATCTCACATTTTATTTATCTATTCACCCATTGGTTGGTAGATACTTCTTCTGTATTTTAGCTATTAGGAATAATGCTCACTGAGCTACTGTTTTCATTTCCTTTCAATATATACCCAGATGTGGGATTGCTGGACCATATTTAAATTTTTGAGGGACTCTACACTGTCTTCCATAATGGTTGTAGCAATTTATACTTCCATCAGCAGGGTACTAGGGTTCCCTTTTCTCTACAACCTTTCCAATACTTATCTATTCTCTTTCTGATAACAGCCATTCTGAAATATGTGAGGTAATACTGCATGGTAGTTTTTTTTTCAGTTGGGGGGGTGCTGGGGATGGAACTCAGGGCCCTACACTTGCTAGGCAAGTGCTCTACCAATAAGCTAAATCCCCAGCCCCTGCATAATAGTTTTGATTTGCAGTTCTCTGATGATTAGTGACTGTGAAGATTAAGCTTAATTGTCAACGTGACTGTCTTGTGAGGTGTCTAGTGAATTAGCAAAACACACCTCTGGGTATGTCTGGATGGGTCACAGAGGCATGTTCTTGGGGTCTGTATCTGGTTCCTGGCCCCCTTCTCTCTGGTATTGTTCTTCAGCTCTGTTTCTTGGTTTCTATGAACTAAACGACTTGGTTCTGCCACACCCTTCTGCCATGATGTTTTTGCTTTGGAGCAACTTACTGAATCCCCCAAACCATGAGCCAAATAAAGCTCTCCTCCTTTAAGTCGTAGGTGTTGGCTAATTTGTTCCAGCAATGGGAAAGCTAATTCAGTGACATTGAGCAACTTTTTGTTTACCTGTTAGCCATTTGTATGCCTTCTTTGGAAAAATGTCCATTCTAGTTTTCTCATAGTTTTAAATTTGGTATTTATTTCTCCCATTCTTTAGACTGTACTTTTACTTTACTGATCATTTCTTTGCTATGCAAAGAAACTTGTAGTTTAATGTAGTCTCATTGCTTCTTTTTTGCTTTTGTTACTTATGTTTTTGGTATCATATCCAAAAAATTTCCACAACCAATGTCAAAGAGGTTTTCCTACAGTTTCAAGATTTAGCTATTATGATTTGTGCTACTATAAACATTGGTTTGCATGTACTGCTGTAGTATGATATCTTAAGCTTTAGGAAGATACCTAGAAGGGAGATAGCTGGGTCATATGGAATTTCTAATTTTAGTTCTTTGGAAATCTCCATACTGATTTCCATCATGGTTGTATTAGTTTGCATTCCCACCAACAATGCAGGAGGGTTCCTTTTTCATCACAGCCTATCTAGCCTTTGTTATTTTTTGACTTCTTAATGATTGCCATTCTTTCTTGAGTAAGAGGGAATCTTGGCATTGTTTTAATCTGCATTTTTCTAATGTCCAGAGATGCTCAACATTTTTCTTATATATTTGTTGGCCATTTGTATTTCTTCCTGTGAAGTGTCTGTTCATTAATAAAATAGTTTCCAGAGGGGAAAAAACACCTTAAAGGATGCAGTGAACACATTTCAAGAGAGGAATTTATATCAAAAATATCCAAATGAAGAAAGAAGATTTTTAGGGCTGAGGATATTGCTCAGTGCTAGAGCACATGTCTGGCTTGGGTAAAGTCCTGGGCTGAATATCCAGTATTACACACACACATGCACACACACACATGCACACTCACAGAGTTTCAAATAAACAACCTTACAACCTACTTTATACTCTCAGGGAACTAGAAAAAGAAGAATAAACTAAGCCTAAGGAGAACAGTAGGAGAAATACTAGAGATGCGAGCAGAGATTATTGATATAGAATTGATCCATGACAGAAAAAATTCATGAAACTAAGAGTTGGGTTTCTAAAAAGATCAACATACTTGAACAAATGTAGTTAAACTAATGAGAGAGAGAGACAGAGAGAGAGGGAGAGAGATAGAGAGAGCTGAACTAAACAAAATTATAAATGAAGGTGGAGACATTACAACTGATACCACAGAAATACAAAGGATCACAATAGATTTCTGTGAAAAATTATTTGCTAGCAAAGGGTGTAATTTAGAAGAAATGGACAACTGACCAGAAATATACAACCTACCAAAAATGAGTCATACACAGAAACTCTGAACAGCATGATTAAAGAGATCGAATTAGTATTCAAAACCCTTTCAAGAATGGAAAGCCCAGGACCAGGCATGCCCAGCTCTTCTCTCTCATCTGGTCCTGCTCCCCTTATTTCCCTTCTCCTGAGCACTCCCCCAATAAACACATTGCACTGGGATTTTCCACACAGGCTCTGCGTACAGGGATGAAATGGGAGGGGGTGGAGGGGGATTTGCAAATCAAAAAATTTTGCATGAAACCAGCAGATATCTTAGTTCTTAAGGTTTTTCTGGCCACTTGACCTGGAATGCTCATTGGCACCATGAGCTATTCAGTCTCAGAGCATCTCACCGGTCTCTTTCAGTCTCTCTCTCCTCCTCACCCCTTTCTTTCCAGTTAGCCAAAAAAGTTCCAAGTATTTCTTGCCACTTCACGAAGCAATCCAGTGTTCCCCAGCTCCAGATTCCAAATTCAGCTTGGTGATTGCTTTGGCAAATGAAACCCATTCAGCAACTTGGAAGATCAAAAAGGGGCTTCAGTTCAAGGTAGCCATGGTTATGAATAGCAATCATTTGCACTGCTCCATCACACTATGGTCCTCTGCCAGAACCATGAACATAATGCTTAGGGTTAAGCACCCTGCGCGTGGAACCACAAATGTTCCTTGAACAACGTTGCTCAAGTGCGTAGGACCATTCACTGACCTTCCAGCGCATTTAGAACAAAACCCAAACTCTGACCCCATTTGTTAAGACCCTGGGCCCTTCCTGCTTCTCTAACCTCATTGCCTCTGTTCCCTTATTTTCCAGCCATGGGGATGGTCCCTTTGTTACGTCTGGAGGTGGACTGTGACCTACTGTCCTGCTAGAAAATATATTTCCTGGTGATCGTAAACCCAGCTACAGTAAAGAATTAAAAAAACTGAATTTAAATTAAGAGAAGACAATTTATTTAGAGGACAAAATATTTAAAAGTGGTGAAAAGGGGGAAAAGGAGATGATAGCTAGCAACTGGATGAGTAGAGAGCATTCGAAAGCGAAATACTTGTGGGCCCTTTGTTGTAGCCCCTTTTTATTGAGGTTTTCTCCTTGGGTCAGCCATTGGAATTTGGTTGGCTCTTGGGCTTATCAGTTATCTCTACCTTGATTTCTCATAGCTCTGTGACTTTTCTTTGAAATTATGGGTGGGTGGCTTAGGGCTAGGTAATGCAGAGATTTAAGAATCAAAAGGGGGTGTTTGTGTTCTTTATGTTAATCAGATTACCAGGTGACCTTCCTGGAACCAGCCTCTTTGCCTTTGTCTCTCTGCCTGTTGGAACCTGGTTGCCTTTATGTTTCTAACTATTTGATTATAGCTGTCTGGCTTTCTGAGTCTAATGAGGCCTTTACCCTATCTTTTCCCTACCTATGGGGACCCCTGTCCCTACACCTTGTTCAGTGTCCTGTCTCAGGACCTTTGCACTTGCTGGTCCCCCGGAAAGTTCTTCCCCCACCTTCTGGCTAACTCCTACTCATCCTTAGGTCTCCATTCAACGCTTCTTCCTCAGAGAGGTCGCTCTGGCCTTCCAAATTAGAGGCCTCCTGCTTTGAACCACCCTCAGGGCACTAGCATGCAGCTTCGTGTTCGTCACAGTAGGTGTACTGACCTGTCCGCGCACACCTCAGCAAGGCAGGACACGGTCGCGCTCGTGGTAGTCGTGACCCTCGCGGTCTGGCGCTCCGGGCGTGCCGCTCGACCTGCTTGCGGAAGTTCACCTCTGCATGACCCCTCGGCCTCCCGGTGGTCCCCTAGCCTGCACATACGACCCTTGGCTCTGCTTCTGGGGACTTCCGCAGGCGAGCGCGGGACCTCTGCCCAACACTCGTCCTAGGCTCACGCCGCCACGCCCCCGTCTCCCTCCCGGCTTCCCGCCGCGCGGCCCCGGGTCGAGCACTACAACTCCCACAAGGCATCGCGGGCTCGCGCCACCTGATTGGCAGGGCCCCTGGCACCGGCCAATAGGACGGGGCTTTGTTGGTTCGTGCGGGGCGGTACGCAGCGCGGCGTCCGCCTGGTTGCTCTGGAGCCGGGTCGCGTGGCCGCCGGCTAGCCTGCAGGTCTGCCCGCCTACTGCCATGGGGAGTACGGAGAGCAGCGAGGGCCGCAGGGTGTCCTTCGGAATGGACGAGGAGGAGCGGGTCCGGGTGCTGCAGGGCATCCGGGTGAGCACCGCCTCCTGGGCCAGGGTGGGCATGGAGAGCACCCGAGGGGGCACGGGCTGTGGCCTGCGGGGCGGTGCGGGGCCGTGAGGCGGCCAGGGGTGTCCGCCGCCTCGCCTCGCTCGTGGAACCCTCTCGCCGCGTGAGGGGTCGTGGGGTTCGGAGAATGCCCGGGTCTGGCGTCCAGGAAGAGGCTACGCCGGGACCCGAACCAAGGCTGCAGTGTGCAAGCTTCATTACACTAGTTTCAGGGGAGTGGAGAGCGTGACAGCTGGGGAGGCCGCTAGGACAGGAGGAAACCTGGGACCACATGCCCGTTTCGGTTGGCTTTTTACATTTCCTGAATCGGTTCTTGATCCTCCCGTGTTGTCCCACCGCCCAAGAGCGCGCGTGTAGTTATGTTTACACCAGATGCTTCCACTCTTGGTCAACTGCGTCTATCCACTTCCACACCTGCCCGACAGTCTCCTCCCAACGCAGCCAAAGAGGCACTTTAAGAATTGTAGATACATGGTACACCCTTCCCCTTCGCCAGTGGATTCCTAGCACACTGAAGATGAGAAAGTGCCTCACTTGGTTTTACAAGGCTGTCCTAGTGTGTCCTGCTGATCTTTCTGGCCACATCTTACTCTCCAGCTCCCCATTCACTTAGCTGTAAGACCTTGTTTTTCCTGGAAGAGACCAGCTTACGCCAAGCACGGATTTCTGTTTGCTGAACTCCTCCCCCCGCCCTCTGCTTTTTTATACCTGGCTTTTCGTTGTCATTCTGGTAACAGCGCACATGTCACTGAGAATTCCTCTCCGAACGCTGATTGGGAAGTAGTTTCCCACCCCTGCTGTCATACATTGGTTAGTTTCATGGCATTTGTCACAATTTGAAACTTGTATTGATAATTGTACTTACTTGTTTGTTGTGTTTCCCATTAGAGTGTAAGCTCCTTGAAGCTGAAGTTCTTGTGTAGTTCATGACTCTATCCGCATCACCTAAAAGAATAATAAAAGCAGCTCATATTTCAGTGTGTAGTGGCAGCCGGGTGTTGTGTTAGGGCCTTTATGAGCATTTCATTTAATTTTTAACAGACTCGTGAGAAGTAGAATTCTGTTAGCCCATTTTATTTTATTTTATTTTAAACCTGAATTTTTTTTTTTTTTTTTTTTGTGGTGCCGGGGATCGAACTCAGGCCCTTGTGCTTGGAAGGCAAGCACTCTAATCACTGAGCTAAATCCCCAGCCCCTGTTAGCCCATTTTATATTGGAGAGAATAGGTGCTGGTGTGAAGTGACTTATCCAAGGTCACACAGGTAACAAATGGAGAACTGGGACTGAAGTAGTTCAACTCCCAGGCTGTTTATTGAGCTGTTGTGCTATGCTTCCTTCCCACATTGTGGCATAGTGGGTGCATTGTCAATAATTATTGAGTGACTAGATGCATGAACCCAGCGAAATGGAACAAATTTGAATGAAATGCACAGAGTTGGGTGTAGGTGAACTATTGAGGGAAGTGGTTCAGAAACAGACTTCAAGAGGTCTGACCTCTAAGGTTCATTAGCTGTGTGACCTGGGGTGAACAATGTTTCCTTTGAACCTCAGTTGTTCTATTAAAGAGTTGGGTGGCTGTGTGAGATAATCCCGGGTGCTGTCTATGATAAGATGAAAATGTTTAGAAAACACCCAGAGTGCTTTGTGGGCCACTCAGCCCTGCAGAGTGTGCAGCACATTCAGGGCTCAGCAGGAAGTGTGTAGGCTCACTGACCTGGCTGGCGGCAAGGATGAGGTGGGGAGGAGATGGCTTGTGTTGACAGGCTCAGAGGCAAGAAGCTGAGGTGGAATTTAGGAAGACATCCATGGTTCCAGGTGCTCCCTGACCCTTCTCACTTTGTCTCCTGTTTTGGAGAATGTTGGCCTGCATCTTCAAAAGTTAAAGGGAGTGCCTTTGCCTTTGCCTTTGGAAGGGATTTCTTCTCAGTTGATGGAGAGGTAGCATCTTTTTTGTCTATGCAGTTTACTCCTAATTCTCTTAATCTGCGAAGTATAAACTCTGCAAACTATAAAGATGGAGAATCATGTTTAGACTGGTTAAGGACTTTGCCCACGGTGTTACCTGAGTAACTTCTGGTCTTTTCGTCTGTATCTTTTGAATAGAAAAATCAGCCCTTTCTCATTACTCCAAGCTTCCCCTGACCACATGGTATGTGTAAAGGCAGGCTGAAAATCTGTGATGTTACCTCCACCTGACCTGCCAGGGATACTGGTATCCCACTTAGTTTTACCAAACTATTAAAACTAGAATCTTGCAGATTGTTTGCTTTTTTTTTTTTTCCCCAGTTGGGCACACTAATCGGAGAGAATGAATGGCTTGTCCAGAGGCACACAGTAAGGCTCATGGCCTCCTGTGATGAAAGCCACGTCCTTCTTTCCGTTGTGTGCCTGGCTTGAAAGAAGAAGACAGAAGAAGGGACGTGATGATAATGAAGTATTTTGGTGTGTGGCCTTTTTTTGTTAGCAAAGTTACTTGAGAGTTGAGGCGTTTACCTTGTCTTTAGGCAGGCAAGTGAAAAAACCAGTAAAAATGATCATTGTATCAATAAAGCAGTTACTAAAGTGAACAAATGAGAAGTTGACTTAATAGGAAGTAGATGCCAAAGAAATATCTGCCCCATCTCCTTTAGAGAAAATTAAATATTCTTCGAGACCACTTGTATTTAATCCCTGGGGCCTGGTCCTAGAAAGTACTCTAGTCCCCTTAAAACTAAAGTACTAGGGCCTTGTTCATTTGCATACTTATTTGCACACATTTACATAGCAAGTTCAAGCCCTAATTTCATGGATGTAAAAGAAATTTAATTAATGCAAAATGCTGCAATTATATTCAACTCCAGTTTTCAGAACAAGCATGTGTGACACACATGAAGACTGTTTCAATCAGTACATTTAACTGCATCTTCCCATGAGAAGGCACACGTATGATAGTACTGTCCTGTGTTGTCTACTTTGCTTCTTCTCCCCCCTCGGAGGCAGGCATCCTGGTAATTCAGCTGAAATTGGTTACTTGTGGACCTCTAGACTCCACAGAGTTCTTTGGCCTCCTCTTTCCAGCCATTTTTCCCCCACAGTGCCACTCAATTCGGGAACTTCCTGTACTTCCTCAGCCAGGTTCCTGAGCTCATTCCAACTCACTCCTCAGAGGTAGACCAACTCCACTTTATTCGTTGCTCCTGTGCAGTGGGTTCTGGACCACTGTGGAGGAAAAGACCAAGAGGGACATAGTCAGATACACAGGAGGCCGTCCCAGGACATGCCAGTGCCACACAGGCGGCCTTCCAGCACACCGTGCCGAGCCGCAGTTACGCATCGCCTCAGCATGTTTCCTGCCAGCGCGTTACAGCGTGGGAACTGGCCTTGCAGGGACAACGAGGAACAACACTCAAGTTCCTGCCACCATGGAGACCTCAGCCTAGTAGGGGAACGGACCACAGCGAGAGAGAGGAAAAAGAGACAGAAGAATAAAGGCTGTGAGTGCTGATAGGAAATAAAAAGGGTTCCAGGAACACTGGGACTTTGCCATTTGAGGCGGGATGGTCAGATCGAGTCTCTGAGGAGACGACGTTGATGGCAAGACCTGAACCAGCCTTGTGAAGCATGTGTATTCACTGCTAAGCACTGTGCCCTGGGTGCTAAAAGGTTACCTCAGGTGTTCCACATGCTGACCTTATGAGAGCTCATGATCCCTACGGGAGAGGCCAGGTAGCCCTGTTTCAGGTGTGAGGAGACCGGTTCAGGGATGTGAAGTACCTGAGGTCACAGAGTGGCTTAGTGGAAGCCCTGGAGCTTCAGGCTCTCTGACTGTAGCCTGTGTATTTAGTGGCCATAAAGGGCAGTATTTATTTGAGAGGGGACGGTATTTGAGAAGGTTGGCCAGGCGGGACGTGATCCAATGGGCCCTGGGTACCAGGCAGAGCTGTGAACACGTGATTCTGGATGCCACATTGCAGTTCTTTAATCAGGAGCTGAGTTTTCAAAGATTTCACTGGGTGATGCTGACTTTTCCTTTCTTTTTTACAAAGCAACTTCATTGAGATATATTTTACACATCACAAAATGTACTCATTGCGGTATTTTTTTCAGCTAATTTGCAGAATTGTGCAAGTGTCATCCTAATCCCATTTTAGAACATTTACAAGACCTGAAGAGATACTTTGTACATAGTTGCACTTACTCCCTATCCCCACCCCCAGCCCCAGGCATTTTATCTTGTTGCCTCTATAAATTTGCCTTTTCTGGATAATTCACATAAATTGATTCATGTGTCTCTTATGTCTGGCTTCTCTTTGTGTGTGTGTGTGTGTGTGTGTGTGTGTGTGTACAGTGGGTATCAAATGCAGGACCTCTTGAGTTCTAGCCATGTACTGTCCCATTGAGCAACATCCCCAGACCACTGTGAAGTTTTTGATGTTTGTCAGCTGATGTTGTTGCACGTATCACTAGTCTCTTTTTATTGCTGAATAATATATGATGATGTATGGATTGTGTATTACATTTTGTTTATTCAGTCACTAGTTGAAGGGCATTTGGATTATTTCCAGTCCCCGCTGTTAGGAAGAATGCTGCTGTGGACATTTGTTGGCGAGGTTTCTTTTGAAGTGTGTTTCATTTCTCATAGACGGGTACCTAAGAGTAGGTTCACCAAATCGTTCTGCTTACGAACTTGGTAAGGCATTATGCTTAACTTTTTAAGAAACTGACAAATTGTTTTCTGCAGTGGTTGTACCATTTTATGTTTTTACAAGTAACGTGACGTTTGAGTTCACATCCTTACTAACACTTGTTACTGTTGGTCTTTTAGGTTATAGCAATTCTAGTGGCTGTGAAAAGGTATCTTATTGTGGTTTGAATTTGCATTTTCTTGGTAACTAATGATGCTGAGTATCTTTTCCTCTACTTATTTGTTATCCATATAACAATGTGCACTTTGCCTGTTTTTAGTTGGGTTGTCTTTTTATCATTGAATTAGAAGACTCTGGGGCAGACACAAACCCTTTATGATGTTCTGATTTGCAAATATTTTCTTCTAATTTATTTTCATGTTCATAATAGTGTCTTTGAAGTGCAAATGTTTGTAATTATGATGAAGTTCATTTTTTTCTTATTGATTGTGCTTTTGGTGGTGTATGTAAGAATCTTTGGCTAATCTCAAGTCATGGAAATTTTATCCTATTCTTCCAGGAGTTTTATAGAGTTACTTTTTGTACATGTTGTGAGGTAAGGCACTAAATCGGGGCCTGACAAAAATTTCTCCTGAAGGATCAGATAATAAACACTTCAGGTTTTGCGGATCAGAAGTCTCTGTCAGGACTTCTTGGTTTTGGCATTGCTGGTGAACACAGCATAGACAATGCGCTCATGAACAAGAACTTATTTACACATTAAGTGGTGGGCTGCACTTGGCTCAGGTGCCAGAGTTTGCCGAACCCTGCTCTAAATACGTCTTTCTGCATGAGATATCTTATTTTCCAAACTCTGTTGAGAAGACTGTTTTTTCCCTGTTGAGTTACTGTGGAACCTTTGTGAAAATCTGTGGAGTGTAAACACAAGGGTTTATTTCTGGGCTTGCAGTTCTGTCCTGTTGATCTCTGTCTTCCTGATGCCAGCACCACACTGCTGTGATTATTGTAGCTTTGTAGTTTCAAAATTGGGATGTGTAAAGCCTCTAGTTTTGTTCCTTTTCGACATCATTTTAACTGTTCCGAGCCCTTTGCATTTCTATATACATTTTAGAATCATTCTGTGAATTTCTACAAAAAAGTCTGTTGAGCCTTTTTTTTTTTTTTTTTTTTGTGGTGCCGGGGATAGAACTCAGGCCCTTGTGCTTGCAAGGCAAGCACTCTAATCACTGAGCTAAATCCCCAGCTCCCTGTTGAGCTTTTGATAGGATTTGTATTGAGTCTGTAGCTTGTTTTGGGGAAGAACTGCCATTTTAACACTGTGGAGTCTTCCAGTCTGTGAGTATGAAATAACATGCTTCATTTTTCTCAGCAATATTTTGTGCTTTCATGTATGAGTCTTGCACTTCTTTTTTAAAAGTTTATCCTCATGTGTTATTCTTTTTGATGTTATTGTGAATGAAATTGTTTTCTTAATTTCAGTTTTAGATTTATCATTGCTTATATGTAAAATAGTCCATTTTTGCATATCGATCTTTTATCTTGCAACCTTACTGAACTCATTCACTAGTTAAAATATTTTCGCTGTTGTTCTTGATTCCTGAGGATATTTTATAAGTAGACTTACATTGTCTGCAAATGGATACAGTCTTACCTCTACTTGCTTTCAGCCTGGACGCCCTTTATTTTTCTTGTTTTATCGCATTGATTAGAATCAGCAGTACAGAGTTGAGTAGACGTGGTGCAAGTGATAACTTTGCACTCACTTTGGGAGAAGCAGCTGGTCTTTGAACATTACGTCTGTTACCTGTAGGTTTTATATAGACTTGGAAAAAAAACCAGATTTGTGATTTTTGTCTTTAAAATAATAGTCTCTGGGGCTGGGGATTTAGCTCAGTGGTTACAGTGCTTCCCTTGCAAGCACAAGGCCCTGAGTTCGATCCTGGGTACCAGAAAAAAAAAATAAATAAAATAATAGTCTCTGTTACCCACTTCCTTTCAATCTTTATATCCTGTTTTTCTTTTGTAAGCTCTAAGAGGGCGAAGACTGGCTTTTTAAAATTCAGTGTCTGGCTCATTAGTTAGTATTTACATTTTGGGCCCCATGCTTGGATTAGTGAACTGACAACTCTCCTTCTAGGTGAGCTGGCAGTTGTGTGGCAGCTGTGCAAGACTTGTGCCTTTCCACAGCTTTCATACAGGCTTGTTTCATGTGAGCAGCAAACTTCCTTTCCCAGTGCGCTATTGCCCAGTGCCCTATTGCCCAGCGCTGTCCTGAGCCTGTCTCCTCAAAGGTCTTAGCAAGAGCACTGATGCTCTCTTCCTGTTTTATCTTGTTACCTTCTCATGTTAGTTCTTTACCTTTCTTTTGTTCCTGATAGAAGTTAACCTCTGTTCTAGGGTCCTGTCCAGTCTATAGTGTCTGCTTTTTGGCTGCATCCTTCCTCTTAATTGATTTGCTTAAAGTAGCCTGGTAAACAGCAGCTCTCAGAAGACCTGTGCCCGTGCCCTGACACTTCAGAGGGGTAACTCTTCCTCCTCTGTGCAAGATGGGGCACGGTGTGGCATTGCTACGCCCCCATTCAGTGTAGGACTTCGAAGGGTTGGAGTGCCAGCCTTTTCTGGTCATCTTCAGCTTTAAGGCTCTCCCTGCCTGACCGCCTGGGTGGTGCGGTGTGATGGGGCCACAGCAGGAAGTGCCAGCTTGGAAAGCCAGGTGCCACCTGTCTTCCACCTTCCAGCGAATGGTGTCTGGGTATGAATTTCAAGTTCAGCAAATATGCACTTAAAATTTGCCAGTCCCTGAGCTAGGTGCTTTCTCACATGTTATTCTATTTGATGCTTCCAAAACCTATAACATCTTCTGACACGTGTTGAGTGTAGAAAACAAAACAGAGTAAATTCTGTCGGGAAGCAGAGCACTTTAGGTCTCCCTGCCCTTCCCCCTCAGCAGTCTCAAGAGGATGGTCTGAAGGCCCAGGCCCTTGTGTGTAGACTCTCCCTTGGCACCCTCCACCCTTCTGCCCCTGGGGATTCCCCAACCCACTGGGTATGATGGTGACAGCAGATGCCAGTCTGTGTAGCTGTGCTGTCCACAGTCCATCAAGGGCAGACTGAGCAACTCTCGGTCTGCCCACAGTTTATTTGAGCTTCAGTGTGACTGGTAATAAAATTTAAACTGTGAGAGGTGTACTGGTTACCACTTTGCCTTCAGAGTGTTTAAGATCTTTCTAGGTAAAAAGTAAGTCTATAAAGGAACATAAATGTAGGGCCAGTTGTTCATGTTGAGTCTTAGCTCCTCTGGGCTTGTTCCTTCCTTTGGGAAGCGAAGGTCTGCTCTGGAAGGCATCCCTGCTCCTTCTGGGTGGCTAGTGCTGCCTTTCCCGCCTGTGGGAAGAAGGCTCTCTGTGCTCTTCCACAGCAGTGCTGATGTCCAGGATCAAAGCTGCTGACCCCGTCCTTTCTCTGGGTCTGGTAGCAGGTTCAGAATGTTTCCTAGTTCAGCCCTCAGTCCCTTCTGTGCCCTGATCAGCTGTTCTTTTTCATCCTCATTCACGAGCTGATGACTTTGCATTCTAGATGTCCAACCTAGGGTTGTCCTAAATGCCCCGGCCGTCTCCCCTTGCATGTCTCTTGTCCTGTGGATGTGTGGGGTTCACCGTATCCAGCAGGACCTGGCTGCATCCCCCGCTTCCTCCCTTAGAAACGCCCTGTTTCTTATGCTGCGAGTGTACAGCCACCCCCCCACACACATTTAATGACAAATCTCGAGCTGTACGCTTCTCATTTCATCCGCCCCTCTTTATCCTTATCTCTCTTTTATCTCAGTTGAGGCCCATGCATTCTTCCTCTTGACTGTTGGACAGACTGTTCTTTCTCCCAATTGATGGCTTCTTTCCACAAATCCACATTTCTGCTGCTTCCAGGGTAATTTTTTTAAGGCCACATTTTACTTTTCAGGCAAATGGTCATAACATTCAAACAGTTCCAAAGGAGTTGCATAGGGAAAAGCACCCCTTGCTTCTGCCTTGTCCCATCAGTCCTGGGGAGAAGCAGCCCCGTTCCCAGCCTCCGTGTCAGCGACTGCCCAATCACAGCTGCTGGCTTTGCATCGAAGGCTTCCCATCGAAGGCTTCCCTGGCCCCTCGGCCCCTAGGTGGTGCGCTGACGCCACGCTCTGGCTGCCCCGAGTGTCCCAGCAGGGGACACTTGTTCTGCCTTCCTCTCAACTGTCTCACGCACCTCTGTGTACCTTCCTCTCTGTTAACTGGTGGAACCCCTCCTCCTCCTCCCCAGGACTGCGCTGTCCAGGCCTTTTGAAGAAGACTTTGGAGGTGTCACCTGCAGACTGACTGCTCACTGTCCTGGGCCAAAATGACCCCCCGCCACGCTGTTTCCGTTCGGACAGAATCTCCTCACTTTTTAGTCCAGGCTGGCCTAGAACTTGTTATATAGCTCTTGCTGGCCTCAAAGTCATGCTCCTCCTGCCTCAGCCTCCCAAGGGCTGGGGTGTATGTGCCACCATGCCTGGATTCCAAAATGAACTCTTACATGTTTACTCCCTTTCTGCCTGTGATGAGGGGCCACTTGCTGCTCATGTCCCTGCCCCCGCGCCTGACCCAGAGCCTGGCACAAGTCAGCGAAGTACCTGATGGGTAGGATTTTAAGCCAGTGGCTGTTTCTCTTGCCCCCAACTATGAGTCCAGAAACTTTATGGTATTAATAGATTTGAATTAATTGCCACCATTTGAAAACTGAGAAGCTTTACATAAATTTGATTTTTAGCTTTTTTGGAAGAAACATTGAACGTCTGTTCCCATATGGCGGCGCTTCGCTGGAGTTGCAAGGTGGCTGCCCTCTTGCGGTGCAACCTGCGCTGTCGTCGCTGTGGCCCCTCTGTGTCCTCACACTGTTTTGTCTCCTCTAGGCCCGTCCGTTCGTTTGTCACCCACCTGACCCCTGTGGGTGCTGTGTAGTACACTTGGTGCAGGAGGTGCCCAAGGGACTCAGATCTGTGGTGAGCAGCCAGCCGGTGGCTCTAATTTCAGCTCACACAACACTGAAGGACAAGGAACGAAATCTCCAAGGCAACAGCCTTAGGCGAGGAGAGGAGTCTTTTTAGACTCTCCAGATGGGGCAGTGCCTCCCCGGGGACTGGGGTGCCCAGGCACTGGGAGCCTGGCACACTGAGCCCCTGGAAATCGGCCAGGTTGGCGCCACCCTGGTGCCCAGCCATTTGTGCCCCACCCTGCTGCGGGAGCTGCAGGCCCAGGCTGGGAGAGAGCAGGGAATGGATTCCATCTCCTGGTTGCCCAGCACTTGGTGCAGTGCCCGATGCCCGGTGGGCCCTGAGAAAATGCGACCCTGAGTGGATGGAGTGTGACCACATGGGCCTGGCTCGGCCGCTAGCGTGCCGTGAAGCCTGGGCAGTTTACTGTCCCCATGCTTAGAGTGAGATGTGACTCCCCCCTGCCCATGGGGGCCTGGCGCCTCACTTCTGAGCTGACACCGGGCCTCCACACTGCTGCTTCTCACATGAGCCCACAGAGTGACAGTGCTGGCCAAGAAGTGCCAGTTTGCAGACTGAGCTTCAGCCAGATTGATCTGTTATCTGCGATGAGCATGGAGATCCCCATCATACCCCCCTCCATAAACCTCTGCCAGCTGGGCATGTGGAGAACCTGGGCATTCAGCTGTTTCACTGGGTCGGCCCTCAGTGAACATGGCTACTGCCTTCACGGGCAGGTGTCACTGGTGCATGCTGGGTTTGGGTTCAAGTCCCCACCCTGGCACTTACAACATCTGTGGTCGTGGGAGTGTTTAGCCTCCTGACTCTATTTTATCCATCTGTAAAATGGTAATGCAGGGGGATTCATTTAGCCTGGAGCTTGGCATATGGAGCATGCTCAAGGAATAGTAAAACAGGGTGTTTGTATCATCAGCTTTAAATAGGCACACTTCCCTCTGGGGTTTGACTTCCTTTTGCTCAGCTGCGAGCTCTGTTGCCCCCTCGTGGAGCATGCAGAAATTACATGCTTCCTTTGGCTGCCCTGCAGCCCTTTCAGGCCAGGGATTCCAGCTTTCTTCCTCCAGTGCAGCCTCTTGTAGCTTCCTGCGCACCCCGTTTGCCTGTGGGACAGAGCTGCGTGAACTCGCTCTGAGCGCCGCACACTCACAGAGGGTTCTCGGCTCAGCAGCAACACCTCCTCCTTTCCAGCAAGCCGCACTTGGAGCCTCGCTGTCAGCTTTTCTCTCGTCTATTACTTTATGACTTTTTCTTCTTGCAAAATGCATCTTATTTTTAAATGCCAAATGTTCGCAATTTTTTGTGAATCCTTTCAGACTTTTTCGAAGCCTATATATACAAGTGTACTCTTTCCTTTTTTTTTACTCTTTCCTTTTTTATTGTACAAATGAGATCATAGTGTATATACTGTTTTGTAAATTGCCTTTTTCACTTGCCCTGTGCATTCTGAAAGATGTTAGTTCTTAGGCAATTTGACTTCCTTAGCACCCTCTGTCTCCATTCCCTCCCCTTCAGTTCAGCAGCCAGACACTTCTTGGCCCTCTCACTCTGGCTTTGCACTATCTTGTTGGCCACTCTTTCTCTAGTACCTTTGTGATTTCAGTTCCACTCCCTGCTTTGCCCAACTCTGTGAGCAGAGAGAAGGTTCTGACTGAGTCTCTGCCTAGAAACTATCAGTGGCTCCCAATTGACTGCAAGATTAATTCCACCTTCCTTAGCCTGTCCTTCAAAGCCCTCAACTGGAGGAACTCCAGCAACCTATTACATCTTATTTTCTTCCTGTCAGACTGAACCTCAGGACCTCGCTAAGCTCTCTCCCCGCTGTGCCTTTGCTCTTGCCATTCTATACTCCGGAACCCACCTTCCGCTCCCCTCTTCTCTGCAGTCGTCCCTTCCAGCCTGATTCAGCCCTTCTCCCTTGGAGCTGGAACTGAGGGCTCCATCGTGAAGCGCCTCAGGGTTGTGGCTGAGTTGCTCTTACAGGACTGCTTTCTAGTTCATATTTGGTTGCTGCTTGTCTTACCTGCCTGATTTTATCATAAGCTCTATGTATGAAGTTGGTGGCTGTGGGATCTTTACATACTAGCTGCAGTTTGGATAAGTGTCCCTGTAGACCCACGAGTGAAAGGTTGTTCCACAGCTGTGGAGCTCGTGGGAGGTAATGGAACCTGTAGGGTCAGGGCCGGTGGAAGGATGTTAGGTCACTGGGTGTGTGTGCCTTTCCAGTACCAGGGCCCAGGCCCTCCTCTGTTCTCTCTATGCTGCCATTAGGTGAACAAGCCTTCTCTGTGTGCACTCCCACCACAATGTGCAGTGCACCGTAGTCCCAGAGCAGCAGGGCCAAGACACCATGGACTGAAACCTCTGAAACCATGAGCTAAGATGAACCTTTCCTCTTTTGAACTTGATTATTTCAGGGTTTGGTCACAGTAACAGAGAGCTGACTAATAGTACTCCATTGTATGAGTACAGTGTTATGGACCTGGGTCTTTAATAAATAGTTAACAAATACCTGAGCATCTCCCATGTGCAAGGCACTTTTTTAGGCACTGGAAAATGAACATTCCTTTGCAGCCAGAGCAGAGTGGAACCCTTGCCCTGGGGGGTGGAGTGTTCTGGTGGGAGTGATGGTGAGCAAGTAACCACGTGTATCTGGTGCCAGGTCGAAGAGGAGTGAGGGAGAGGAAGGGCAGGGCAGATGGGGGCGTCAGGGTCTCAGCCAGGCAGTTAGGGCAAAGAGTAAGGTTCCCTTTGTGGCCAAGCCTCCTCAGGGCCGGGCTGGGGTTCCCTGGCTTTCTCTTAGCAGTTGACCACTCTCTTTTGATTGACTTAGCTTCTGTGAGTGTTGTCCCACCAGGGACCACTCCAGCCCTGGAGTGCTGCCTGGCATGTGCACTGCCCTTGCTTGTGATGCGGGCTAACAATCCGTTGCCTCGTGGCAGACCTGCGCAGTGGCGGAGGTGTGGGCCTGGGGTTGGCAGCCTGCTCTGCCATGGGACTGGAACCCTACTGGCTTCACAGCCCAGGCTGGGGGACTTAACCTAGCTGTGCCTTGGTTCTAAGTGGAAAGTGGGTGCGGTGTGAGGACTCACGGGGTGCTGAGTGTGTGTTCCCACTACAGTTGTGTTACTGTCTAAGTAGGACATTGCAGCTTGTTGTCATGTTGACTGATCTTTGTTACATCAGCTCGTTGGGGTCAGGACCCACTCGTTCCTGTGGCCGCCTTGTTTAGCTGTTTGTAGTAGCCAGTGGGTTTGCTGAGGCTGCACCCTTCTCCCCAGCCCTTGGGTCATGGGGTGGTCAAGTGACCTGCCACAGACCCGAATGGTCAAATGAAGAAACCTCAGCCCTCCTTTGGGAACGTACTTCTAACTTCACTGCTGCTTGTGAGTGAGGCGGCATTTCGGTTGTGGTCCTGGGGTAGTGGTCCTTGGGTGAGGGGTCTGGGTGTCCAGCGGTGCTGGTGACAGTGAAGTGCTAAGGGCCTGGTGTGTGTGACTGGGATGAGGCTGTGGCTTCCCTGGGCCATCCTTGCCTCTGTCTTTTGTTACCCGTGGTCTTCTGGATGCCTTCCTACACCTGACCTCGGTGCTTACAGCTGTGGGCTGTGGGCTGGAGAGCAGAGGGGAGACCCTCTGTGGATGTTCCCTTGTCCTTGGAGACTTGCAGGGTGCCAGCTAAACATGCCATGGTGGTGGCAGGAAAAGACCTCTTCTTGGGGTTCCCCTGTTATTCTAGGGTGAGGGCAGGTCCAAGTTTGAACCGTAGGATGTCACACCTGGAAGGTGCTTTAAAAAGAATCTGCCCAATTTAATTTTGTACAGATTGTGGAGGAGAAGGAAGAGACTTGGTCAAGATCACAAAGGCCCGGAGAACACCTAACACAGTGCTAGGTTTATAAGACGTGCCAGAGACTACTTCCAGTTATTGACCCGGTCATGTATTTTTATGTACCCTTGTGTGTCTGGTGTGGATCATAACTAGCATTTGTGTGGCACTTTGCAGTTCCACTTACTGTCTCATATCGACTGTTTACTTTATGCCGACTGCGTTCTGTAGATTGTTTCATTTCATCCTCACAGCGGCCCCACAGCCTTTACCATTAGTTATTTCCGTCTCACAGATGAAGAAAGTGATTAGACAGAGGAAGTCCCCTGCCCAAGCTCACACGGCTAATAAGCTGCTTAGCTGGGATTCAAACCTGGACCAGTCTGACTGTGGAGCACTTAGTGCCCAACTGTGTCTCCGTCTCACGGGTGAGGAGAGTGCCACTCAGAGAGGCCAGGTGCCTGGACAGCGTGGCAGGAGTGGGTCTCCACTTCTGATCATGGGTCCTCTCTGGCTGGCCCTGAAGGCACAGTGACCAGTGGACTGAGGGCACTGAGCGCCGTCCCATCTGGCTTCGGGGGCCTCCGTTCTGGTTCTGTTGGTGCAGGGAGCACTGCCCAGATGGTGTTTATTCTCGCATGACTGCTGTGTATGTATGTATATTTGTTGATTAAAAATATTACTTGCTGTATTTTGTAGCAACATTAAAAAATATTACAAATCTCTCCCTGCCAGCAAGAATCGTGCCAATGTTTTCCTTAACCCCTCACTCACCAAGCAGCATGGTTCAGCCACGCCTCCTGGGCTGGGACTGGCAGATCACCTGTGGACCTCGCCGTGGCCTCCTCCTGGCCTTGGGCAGGTCTGAACTCCTCCTCTGTTCTGCCAGGGCCTGCTCGGTCTTGCCATCGCCACCCCTCTGCCTGGGCCTCTGGCCCCTTCTCCTCCTTGCTTGCAGCCGTGCTGGCTTCCTCCTGTGGCTCCCGTGGGCACGCCAGACTCTGTCTT